>CATIWF010091863.1:0-113402 GCA_949630135.1 Balakata baccata | reverse complement strand
TTGTCGTTTACTACAACCCAACAAGGTGAGAAGTTGAAGAAAAATCAAGAAATTATAAAGGTATAAATTCTGAATTTTCTTTGGTTAAATTAGTTTTAATTGGCACATGTATAATCCTTTGATTTGGGTTTTGAAAATTTTTATTTTTCGCTGTGTTATATGTATGTGATACATGATCGAAACCCTTCATTTACAAGACTGGACATTTTTAATCCAGGTACACTAGCACATATTAAACTTCTTGACTAGGTCAAGTGGTTGATCTCATAATCCATAGACATGAGATGTTTAGAATTAACGTGTGGATACTTCCAAGTGTAGTCAAGTACATTGGATGACCTACTATGAGATAATCACATGGATCATCTATTCAATATTAGTGATTATCTCATCATGACAAGGGTGTATGCATCCTAAGACTTGAGGTGCTCAAGGTTATCTTGGATACTGACTCTGTGCTTTGACATCATTCCTTATTGCCTCAATAAGGTTGCTCATAGGGTGATGATTGGGTACAGGTTGAGGTATTTGATGGTAGTTAAGTAGCTAAGAATGGATTCATCACTCCTGATAGATGGAGTGTATACCTATGGCCTCTTATGGAGATCATTACTCAGAAATCTCTAGTCGGAGTGGAAATGGCTTGAAGAAAGTCTTCAAGTACATATCTATAGAGTAATGAGTCTCATGGATAAGAACTAGTATCATTTGGACTAGTTGTGATGTAGTCAGTCTAGTGAGAGTTAACACATAGTCCATACTCCAAACCGAATGAGGTCTAATGAGGTGAAAGGATAGTATGCACATATACTGGTCAATAGAAGGGTTCGAAGTCAAACCATTGACCTTTTTGGCCAATTGAGGGTCATGGTGTATCGCTAGACATTACTCCTAACTTTTCTCAAATTATATGATAATTTGAGTGGCAAACATAACTAGAAATCTTTTGGTTCACATGCATAGAAGTGTGTGATGAGAGAGTAAAACGGGCCTTGGATTTGATCCAAGTTGAAGAGAGAAAAATTTTGTATTAGACAGTGTCATAAGCATAGAAGGGTTTCATGGATGGGACATAAATCATCGCGGGTGCAAGCCATCAATACAAGGCTACCTATAGGTGGGCAAGTGTGCAAGCTGTCCTCCCTTTATGTTTTCCTACTTGGATTTGGTTTCCTCTTGCCTAGGGTAATTGGAAACAAAAGTAAAGCCATTCTAAGCTTAAAATTTACAGCAACCTCACTTTGAGAAATTAATTAAAAATTAAAATTCTCTCTTTCTCTCTTCCATTGTTCTTCCATACTAGCATATTAGAAGATCAATACCTCATTGCCTTGGAACAATTTCTTCTCATCCATTTCACGTAGATATCGCTAGAGACTTTTCAGGAAAGGAAAATTGTATTTTGTTACAACCCAACTTAAAGGTTTGAAGATTAAATAAAATAAATTAATCAAAGGTAAATTTTCATAAACTATGTATGAATTTGCATTGTCAATTATGAGTTCCATATGACGATCTTTGGTTTGGATTTCCATAATCTTTAAATTGTGTATCAAGTAGAATATGCACATCTGATTGGTAGTCTACTATACTTAAAGAGTTGTACAAGACCAAATATTGTTGTAATGTTCGCTAATTAAGATTTAATTAGAATAGATAAATTATTTAGAGAGACGAATAAATAAATAATAAGTGGCTCAATGAGAAATTAAAATAAATAGGATTGATTGATATAGTTAATTTAGTTAAAATAGAACTAAGTGATTAGATTATTTAATTGAGTCGATTAATAATAATAATAATAATAATATGAATATGAAAAAAAAATAATGGGACAAAAAAAATTATGGTGGACGGGAATGAGTGAGGGGAGGGGTATAAATTGGGATTTTGACCAATTGATCTCTTTTCATATTTTTTCTTCTCTTCATTTCCTCCATTTTTCCTGCAAGTTCCAGCCACAATACAAGTCTATTGATTTTTGGTAAGTTGATTAATCTCACTTGAGTTGCAAAAAAATAGATTAAATGTTGTTAGGAGTGTTGCTAGTAAACATATTTCTTCAGAATCTCTGTCTTTATGGCAGAACTTTGAGCTTTATTTTTGTGATCTTAAAGAACGAATTTTAAGAAGATCCAAATATGAAAGTTGTAGATTTATGCCTTTACACAGTTTTGATTATTTTGGTATGTATAAAGATATATCCTCAAATAAGTGTTACTGGTTTCCAATAGTGGACCAACAGATTTTAGTATGGTTTTCATTTATTTTCACCCTGTTAGAGGTATATTCAGTGAAAACTTGAAACATAAAAGTTGTATATTTACATGTCCTTTATTCGTGTACCAAACTTTGTGCTTATATTCTTGGTATAGGTTGACTTATTGTGAAGAGATAGATGACTGTTCCTTTGACCATGGTTGTTTTATGTGTATCATTATTACACCAGCTTCCTTGTCCTTATTTTTTAGGTCCTTGTGGTCTGAATTAACCAAAGTATACATAAAAAATTTTAGTTGTATATCTTAGATAAATTTTTATGAAAACATTATCTTAATATGTTGAGTATTTTATGAGTTATAATCATAATAATTAGGACTGGTTGGATTGTTAACTCATGTTGGACCAGTTATACATTCTCTAGTGTTTGAGGACATTAGAAGCAATATCTAATAAAATTGTAAACTTGAAAAATTTTCCAAATTGACCTATTTAAGTGTCTACAATTTTTTCACAATATATAACCTACATGTTATAAGAAATGGAATTTTAAAGGAGTCTTAAAATTGTCTAACGATAAAAGACAAGATAACATTTGAAATTGTACTAAAAATTATGTAATAGTTCAAAAATTCTGAAATTTTAATATATTAT
Organism: Balakata baccata; assembly: GCA_949630135.1. Classification (NCBI taxonomy): domain Eukaryota; kingdom Viridiplantae; phylum Streptophyta; class Magnoliopsida; order Malpighiales; family Euphorbiaceae; genus Balakata; species Balakata baccata. Next base: position 110,528 of record CATIWF010091863.1, on the reverse strand, counting down.
AGTATTATGTGTTAGCTTTAATTAGAACTATGAATTACATAAATTGGGTAAGTATAAAAAGCGTTATAGGTTGAATAGTAGTAGGAGGTCACACTACCACTTATTAGAAACTATAAATAATTGTTTAAAATAAATTGAAAATAAATATTCTATCAATGTATTAATCAAATAGAATTTCAAATTAGGTTCGCAATCAATTGGAGGCTGGCAAGAGCCACAAGTTCTATAAATTTCGAGTTGGTAAAACCTTATTAAGGTTTATACATAACCATATGTGGATTTAATTGAATGTTTGATGTTTATAATTGCATTAGTTAAATGATGAACCTGTACGTTTTGACCAATGAACCTATATATTTTGATCAATGAACCTGTATGCTTTGATCAATGAACCTATATGCTTTGATCAATGAACCTGTAAGTTGAAGATGATGAATTTGCACTGTATGGAATGTTTTTATAGGTGATTGTGAATGTTGTAGGTTGTTTCCACCTGGGTGAACCATAGGGTGCTTATGTTGTGATTTTCTTATGAGCTTTAATTTATTTATATTGAATTATGCTATAATATGACATTTGTGACCATGAATTAGGAAATTTCATTGGATTGCTGATGTGAATTATGTGATGAAGTTAATTATTTTACTATGGTGAATTGTTAAGAGGATAAGGCCCAATTGCTCTAACTAGGACTAGAGTTAGGATAGATGGCATGTCATTGAGGGAGTTTGGTACCACTTAGGTCTGGAGTTGGCCATTTTGGGGATGAGACTCATATATTGAAGGGTATGTTTGGAATGGCACCCTCAGAAAAATTAAGATGATCTTTTCTCAGGTGGAGTTCCTAAGTGGCTCGGAGTAGTCTTAGTGCATGTATCCAATTTAGTCTAGTTTAGAGTATAAGGGTAGAACAATCATAACATTCCAACTTGATAAGTATGAGGTAAGGCATGATGGAATAATTTATATGAGTTAAAATGTGTTATTCTATATATGAAATATTGTGCAGTATTGTGTTATGTTGATACATGTTTATCGGATGTGGAGATACATATGCTCATGCATATATACTTATCTATAAATGTATATATTATTCATGCATACATGAAGATTAAATCTGTATATTGTTATATACCACTAAGCATTTTATGTTTAGCGTATAGATGTTGATTTCTCACACAGATTGAAGATAGTAGATCATTTACTGACCAATAGAAAAAGCCCAAGGAGAAAAGTCATAGACAAACCCATTGGCGTTGGTGATACAACTATTTCTTTTTGTTATTTTTCTTTAGGTGGGAATGTAAATTTGTATATGTTACGTGAATGTAAATATTTTAAATTTTAAGATGAACTTTTGTGTAACTTGGGCCAAGTTGAGGCCTTTATTTTGTGATCTGAAAAACAAAATATTACAAATATTATGCATATTCAAAATTCACTTTATAATTTGAAAAGTCATCATAGCCATAGTACAAAGTTTTTTTTTAAAAAAAAGAGCATTTTTTACCTTTTTAAGCATTATAGTACATTTCTATATAGTTGAGGTGTATTCCTTAATTATATGGCAGGATATTACATACACAGTGAGTAAACTGAGTTGGTACACAAGTAATCTAGGACCTGATCATTTGAAAAGAATTGTAAGAGTACTTAGGTACTTGATGTATACTCGTGACTATGGACTGCATTATACCAGATATCCAATTATGCTAGAAGCTTGTAGTGATGCTAACTAGAATTCTGATATAAAAGATTCAAAATCTACTAGTGGCTATGTGTTTACACTCGTATGTTCAGTTGTGGCTTATAAATCTTCTAAACAAACTGTTATAGTCAAATCCTTGATGGAATCTGAGTTCATTGCATTAAACAAATACGCTGAGGAAACTAAATGGCTACGCTATTTCTTATAAGATATTTCAAAATGGGAAAGTCCTATGCGCCAATTTGCATATATTGTGATAGTTAATATGCAATTGGAAGGGTAAAGAGTAATATGTATAATGGTAAGTCTAAACATATTCGTCATAGACATAATACCATTAGGCAACTGCTCTCAATAGGGATTATTGATGTTGATTATATGAAATAAAGGGATAACATTGCGGATCCTTTAACCAAATGGTTAAATAGAGAACAAGTTAATAAGTTATTAAGAGGAATGAGACTTAAACCCATAAGATTGTAATAAGCTGATACATGTTAGGATTTAACCATGTATATCAGATATACAAACACAGCAGAAAATTAAAATTTAAATCCCAATGGCAGAAATCACCCCATGAAATTATGAATGATTAACCAAAACTTAGGTTTGAAGAAGATTATCTTTCATATCAGAGATTTCCCTTCTTCGATTTGCCTTACTGGGTTGCTGCAAACCACAGTAATCTTCTTGGATCACCTCTAATAGAAATCCACACAAAAGTAACGATGAGGAAAACCCTAAGGCTATAGATTTTGTACAATCCCTTATACTAGCAAGAGAATATACAATAGAGGAGAAGGGAGAACAAAGCTCTTTTGCTCTCTCTATCTGTAACAACTCTTCATGTTAGAAAAAGACTATTTATAGTCCTTGATTATTTAGGTTTCAGAACCCTCACTCATAGAATCTTGATCTTATTGGGTTTCCTTATCTGACATTAGTCCCGCTTGGGACGTCCCTGTCTTGGTTGAGATATGCCCAAAATCGAGTGGTTCCCAGTTGTTGGGTTTTGAACATGTATCTTATATACAAAATATCAGCGGAAACAAAAAAAATCAAAACCCAAATCATAGGATTCTACTTGTGCTATTAAAACTAATTCAACAAAATCATGGTTGAAAATTATACTTTTAATTTCTTGAATCAATTCTTAAAATTTTCTTCTTATTGGATTGTAGCAAATCACAACAATCCAATCTTGGATTGTCTCTAATGATAATCCATACAGAAATGGAAGAAAGAAACCACAAGGGTAATGGTTTGAATACACACAATGTGCTAGCATTGTGAATGTACTTTGAGATAAATTCTAAGAAAATTAACTATTAATTTTCTATGGTGGCTCATCAGTTTTTCTGATGAAAAATACTAATTATAGGTGTTTCCAAATACCCTAGGGTTGGAAAAATTACCAAAACAGGTTTAGAGGCCAATTTGGCAATTTATGCCAAATTCGCCAAACGTTAGCCAATTCTAACAGCACCTGCATACAGGCACTCCAGTGGCCAACTACGAGCCCGCGACTCCCCCGAGCAATTTTTCTGAATTTTTTTTCTTATAATCCCATCACAATCCGATCCTAAATAATTCTCTCATATTTTTGGATCCCATCCAAGACCATTTCACTCATTCTTCACACCACGAATGCGTGTGACCCATTAGATTTTCAGTTATATTGGCCACCGAATTAACAATTAATTCGAGCAAGTCATGAGCAGTATCTAGCAATACATCTTGACCCCCAATTGACAGAAAAGTCAATAGTTTGACTATGAACCTTTCCATAGACAACAATATATGCAAGTCATCCTTTCACCATACTATACCCCACTTGGTTCAGAGCATGGACTATGTGTCAGCTCTCACTAGATTGACTACGTCACATCTAGCCCAAGTGATATTAGATCTTGTCCTTGGGACTTATTACTCTATTAGACATGTCATTGAAGACCATCTTTAGGATGTTTCCACTCTGGCCAGAGATGCCCAAGTAATAATCCCAACAAGAGGTCAGGGGTATACTCTCCCTCTATAAGGAGCGATGAATCCTCTATTGGCTACCCAATTACCTTCGAATACCTTAAGTTGTAACCAATCACCACCCTATGAGCGACCTCTATGAGGCAACAAGGAATGGAGTCAAAGCACAGAATCACTATCCAAGATATCCTTAAGTACCTTAAGTCTAAGGATACTTGTCCCATTGCTATGATGAGACTATCATTAACATTTGAGTAGATAATCCATATGATCATCTCGTAGCAGGTCATCCAATGTACTTGACTACTCTTAGCAAGCATCCACATGTTAACTTTGAATATCTCATGTACACAGCTTATGAGATCTACCACTTGATCCAATCAAGGAGTATAACATGTGCTAGCCTATTTATATCAATAATGTCCCATCTTGTTGATCTTATGACTGGGGATAATTTAGATACTAATATAATTACACATGATAGGAGTCTCATTATCATGATCCAATCATGATTTTCTTCATGCTATATTTCATATCATGGACTTTCATTAATCAGTTTAAGATCTATGTCAATTTATATGCAAATGAATACTAATATAATGAAAGAATGCCTTCATGAATGTGTACACTAAGTGCCAGAGGTGATTGCTTTTTGGGCACATCTCTAACAATCTTCTACTTGCACTAAAGCCAATCGCCATTGTATATTCCACTATAGGCGAAGATATGACCATCATATTCCTTTTGGGTTTTTTGTTTAGTGACTCTATCAGATATTTTCTGATTAGTGGGAACTCTTTTTCTCATTACATCACATCTACCTTTGATTTCTAAAATCAATTGACAAGATTAAGTACATGTTTGGACCTTTTGATGAGACCATGATTCCTTTGCATATGTAGTGGCTCTATTATTGTTCTAATCATATTGGACTTACAATACTAGGAATCACTTCTACCTTGTGATGAATTCCCTTTCCAAACTACTTCATCAGCTGTTTTGGAAGCTGTATTGTACTTTAAGTTGTGGAATCATCAGTCATCATCTGTTTGGAATTTTTCCAATTGACTAGATACCATTTAATATGAATACATAGCCTGACTAGGATTTTGAGTTATCCTTGTTGAATTGCATGTTCTTGATAGTCACCCATAATCTCTTGATAGGATCATATTGATATCCACTTATGACATTCATAGCATGATATCCATTAGGCTTAGTACCAAGCATTGTACATAATGAATCCAATAGACTAGGCTTATAGAATCCCATCCATGCTAGTCTATTTGTCTTATGTCTTTGGACATAAAGACTTAGAGAGGGTAATCCTATCAATCATAGGAATAGATTCTCTTATAGACTACTTCATACTAACCACTTTAGCATTTTAGCTATGTAGAGTAAGAAAGAATGAGTAACCTCTTAGATTTATCTCTATAGATCTTAATCCCCTTTTGGTAGGTTATTTTTAAAATCCTTCTTGGAGAATTATTTTAGAGTAACAAATTGACTATTAGAAATGAGAGATCATTTCTTACTAATAGTATGTCTTTCACATACTTCATTATGAACAAAATGACACTCCTACTAACCTTCTTGAAAACACATGAATCATCCACATATTGTGAGAAAACAAACTCTTTGAATATCTCATCAATTTAGATGTTTCAACTCCTGGATATTTGTAGCAATCCATCAATGGATTTTGCAATTTGCATCCTATTTCATCATCATCATATATGAATCTCTTAGGTTGTGTTATGTACACATCTTAAGTTAGATTTCCAAAATGAAACATCTCTTCATATCCATTTGCAAAATCTCATCACAATAAGTAGCAATGACTAGGAGTAACATGATGGATTTAAGCATAGTATATGGAGTAAAAAGTCTTGTCAAAGCCAACCTTTGTCTTTAATAATATCTTCTAACTACTAACTTTAGCTTTATAGGTAACTACATTACCTTCCATGTTGGTCTTCTTAAAAATCCATTTGCTCCTTTGTCCCATTAGGTGGATCAACCAAAGTTCTTACTTGGTTTACGGACATGGAATCCGTATTTGACTTATGGCTTATAATCATTAGTCATATTCTAAACTTTTCAGAATCTCTTCATAAGTAGTAGGCTCATTATCCTCTATGAACAATATAACCATTTTGTTCACTTATAAGAGATATATATCCCTTGGGAACAACTCGTATCCTTCTTTACTTATAAAGCTGTGTTTCATAAAGTCTTATTGTTACTTCATCTATATGAATAACATATTTGGGCTTTATTAGTTGATTCATGTCTGCTTGAGAATATTTGAACTTCATTTAGTTAAATCTTGCTTCCACTATCTTCTTATAGAAGAGACTCTTTCTTTTGAAAGATAGCATACTTTGAACAAACACCTTTTGTTCAAATAGTGGAAATATTGATATCCAAATGACTCTCATTTGTTATCCCACAAACAGATATTGGGTTAAATTGAGCTTTTAACTAATCCAACATTATCTACTTCTCTTAAGCAGGATAATCATAAACTTTTATTTTTTAAAGAATAGGCTTTATGTTATTTCATATCTTATATGGAACAACATCAACTGATTGATAAGTTATTATGTTTATCACATAAATATAATCCCACGTGCATGACCATAAAAGGAACTTTAAGGAATTTTAAAAGCTTATTATGTATCTTGCTATGTCTAATAAGGTTTGAGTACTTTTTTTCGCCATGTCATTATGCCATGGCATATAAGATATGGTTCATTCAGATAAAATCTCATTATCTTATATATGACATTAAAACATTAAGCTTAAGTATTATTTCACTTTGATCTAATCTAAGTGTCTTAATACTTTTGCTGAATTGTTCCACTTCTTCATTTTTGAATTCTTTGAACATTTCAAAGGTTTCAAATTTGTATCTCACTATATACAAATACTTGAACTATAAGTGATCATAATTAAGGTAATGAGGTAGATAAAACCATTTATGGCAAGCATGAATATCGGTCCACATACATCTATATGTACAAGGTCCTTCAGTCCTTTTGCATGTTCTTCTTTTTTCACTAAAAAATGATTTTATTAACTTGCTTAGTAAATGAGATTAACATGTGTCATATGATTCACAATCAAATGACCCCAAGTTGTCATAACTCATCATGTGATTCTCTTTTATATACCCAAGTTGACAATGTCATAATATATGGTTTCGGGTCATCAACTCTTTAAATTTAATATTGAGGATAGAATCAAACATTTCAAAATCATAAACTCTATTGTATAATGTTTTAGTTTTATAAGGAATATCATTTGACCACATAGAAAAACAATTGTTCTTAATAGTCAAATGAAGAGCTTTTGTTTAACTATTAAACAAAATTATATTCTTTATTCATAAACTAAAATAAAATTGCAATTATTTAAACCTTTAAACAAATTTACTAGAGCGTGTTGAAACTTAAGCCTCTATAGCTATTGCTACAACTATTGTTATATGGCTAATGTGTATAGTTTCAACTCTCATTTCTTAAGCTTTCTATTGTTTCTTTGGTCTTGCATATATGAGACCTACATGCAGTATCTAATATTCATGTGTTATTATTAGAAACAATGTTATCCTCTTTATCAAATTTATTTGAATTAGAAGTTGCATCTATATGCCTTCTCTTTTGCTTCTTGAAAATCTCAAAATAAGCTTTGTTATTCCATTTCCATTTTACAACTCTTACTATAATGGAAGTACCTTTGAAAATATCTCTCTACTTTTTCCTTTTATCTATAATGCATGGTACATTTTAGATCTCCCTTTTATCATCTTGAAGTGGTAGAGCAATTTAGATATCTCATATCACTCAGCGTGAGCTTACTCATTGGTCATCTCTCTAAGATGATACATAATGGTTTTTCATCCATTTCATAATGCTTTTGAAGTTTGAACAACTTAGGACCAATCCATTGTTATTGAAGTACTTCTTTTATGCAAATTGTTCATAACACTTGCATCTCAAGCATTAAAAGAAGGAAAATAGCTATTCCGAGACTTTGACAACCTTTTGGATTTGAGAACCATTCTCAGTTTTATGCTAGTTAAGGAAGTTTAAGTTAGTCAAAATGTATGACTCATGATTATGCTTTCACTCACATTGAATAATATGATTCCAACAACTTAGATGTAAAGATCGAGATTGATTGTAGAAGCGTGTACATGAGTGAAAGCATTATATTAGGTCTTTAATAAAACACATTATGGCTTCCACTATTTTATTGCGAACCCATGGCCCTCACTATGAATCCAGGAAAACTTATATGTAAGTCCTCCTAGTGGGTCGATATCCAATTTGCTAAGAATGACCTTAAGACAACTCAACAAACCATCCTTAGTTTAATTGGTAGGTATCTGATCCATACCAATTGCATATCCATGCAACTATCGAATCTTGTGCTATCAACTAATTAATGTGTGCACACACATTGGGCAATCAACTCTTGATATGTGCACATCTCATGTACACTTACCCAACTTCGCCTCCAATACACATTGTCCTTGGCACAAATCCAACAAATTAATGGTTTTGGTTAAGTCCAACCCATTAATCATGAAATCTAATTTCAATGGTTCAAACATATTCTTATAGAGTGAGCTTGAGGCAACTCAACAACTCTAACTCTAGAAGAACTCTAGTTCTCCCCACATTAATGGAAGGCGTAAGACATAATTATTTGTTTAGCTAGGGATTTTTGTTAATTTAGTCTCATCATATTATTACTGCATGTTTTTATATATCATACATTCATCACATGGATATATAAAAATAGTTACATTAACTATATGGCATAATTATGGACATACTAAAATCAATCTTTTGCGCCATAAAGAGATTGACTAGGTCTTACCTAGGTATATGCATGAACTACAACTCAAAAATAGAAATCAAATTCCTACTTCTAAGTCTTCTTGTTTATGGCACCATCTCCTTTGCTTCTTGCTCCTTTGCATTTTCATTTTATCCTAATCCTATGTAATCTAATTACATATTTCAAAATTAGAAAACCTCAATTTACATTTCAGGGGAGTAAGATGAGAAAAGAAATACATGAGAAAGAAGAGATAGGCAGGGATACGCAAGCCCTATTTACTATAAAACAAAATTCATGCATGCTCAATCACATTGGGCCTAAGTCCATAATCATCCATCATATCTTTCCATACACCCCTAGCATGCATCCTCTAATGTATGAAATTAAAATAAATAAAGTAGTGACAATTTTGGATTCTAAATTTGAAAATTGGTTTCAACACTTGAACCGAAATTACCTACCTATGCTGTTTCGGTTAATTGAATTTTGTATGTCATTTTAATATGGAAATTAATATTTAATCAAATTAATTAAATTATATATTTCCAGAAATTAATTCAAAATTAATCTAACTTAAAATTAGGTTATTATGATGTCAAAAATTGAACAATTTAATTTTAACATACATACCATATTATAGTCATAAGAGATATTAATTTGCTTACCTTAAATTAATTCAAAATTAATTTCCAAAAATTTTCAAAATTTCTTCAACAACAAATCATCATTCTAAGCATCTTTAGGTCAGTTTAAGTCTATCAAAATAATTTTGGCACAAGCCAAAATTATCAAGACAAACGAACCAACATATAAAACACTCAAAATGACCCATTTACTGTCTAGAATTAATTTGGAAATTTAAATTCAAGCAAATTTATTTTTACATGTATCTAACATCAAAATAACATATTTTTAATCACATAAAAATTATTTTGAGGTGCTGAAAATAAAATATTCATTTACAAAAAAAAAAAATGAAACAAAACAATCCCGCGGGTCCCCTAAAACAGACCCATTTTGATATTTGTTTGAAAAATTAATTAAAACAATTTTTAATTAATTATTAGATGCTTCTAGATGCTTAAACATATTCTCAATATATATAAATAATCTTTTTATATTTAAATTACAAAAAAAAACAGCCCCATCAAACAAACCAAACAACATTACAAGTTTATCAACAATGCAATTTTCAACAATATTGTAATAAATTCGAAATTAATTATTTGAATCACATTCAAAATATTTTTCATTCAAAATAATCATCTTTAATCATCCCATAATCAGATTATTGAAATGAAAATATTTAAAACGAATTTTACAAATTAATTTTAATTTTTCAAACCAATAGAACTAAAAATGCCAAAACCGTGCAACCCAATTGCACTTTTAATCAAAATTAATTTTAATGGACACAACGAGACTCTGATGCTAATGTTGGATTTTAAACATGTATTTTATACATAAAATATCAGCGGAAAAAAAAATCAAAACCCAAATCATAGGATTCTACTTGTGCCATTAAAACTAATTTAACAAAATCATAGTTGGAAATTATACCTTTAATTTCTTGAATCAATTCTTCAAATTTCCTTCTTGTTGGATTATAACAAATCACAACAATCCAATCTTGAATTGTCTCTAATAATAATCCACACGAAAATGGAAGAAAGAAAACACAAAGTTAATAAGAAAAATACTATTTATAGGTGTTTCTAAACACATTGGGGTTGGAAAAATTATCAAAATAGGTTTAGAGGCCAATTTGGCATTTTATGCCAAATTGGCCAAAAGTTGGCCAATTACGCAAGCACCTGGGCACTGCCCTGCCATAGGCCTGTGGCAGGCCAGTGGCCCGCTACGAGCCCGTGCGGATGCAAGACTCTCCCAAGCAATTTTTCGGATTTTTTTTTCTTGTAATTCCATTGCAATCCGACCCTAAATAATTCTCTCATATTTTTGGATCTCATCCAAGACCATTTTACTCATTCTTCACACCTCCAATGCGTGTGACCCATTAGGTTTCCGTTTATGTTAGCTACTCTAATTAACAATTAATTCGAGCAAGTCATGAGCGGTATCTAGCAACACATCATGACCCCCAATCAACCGAAAATTCAATAGTTTGACTACGAACTTTTCCATAGGTAAAAATATGTACAATTCGTCCTTTAACCATACAATACCCAACTTGGTTCAGAACATGAACTATATGTCGCTCACGCTAGATTGACTACATCACATCTAGCACAAAGGATATTAGATCTAGTCCTTGGAACTCATTACTCTATTAGACATGTCATTGAAGACCATCTTTAGGATGTTTCCACTATGGCTAGAGATTCCTGTGTAATGATTCCAACAAGGGGCCATGGGTAGCCCTCTATTAGGAGCGGTGAATCCTCTATTGGCTACCTAATTACCTTCAAATACCTCAAGTTGTACCCAATTACCACCCTATGAATGACCTCTATAAGGCAACAAGGATTGGAGTCAAAGCACAAAATCAGTATCCAAGATATCCTTGAGTACCTCAAGTCCAAGGATACTTGCCCTATTGCTATGATGAGACTATCATTGACCTTTGAATAGATAATCCATACGATCGTCTCATAGCAGGTCATCTAATGTACTTGACTACTCTTAGCAAGCATCCACATGTTAACTTTGAACATCTCATGTACACAGCTTATGAAATCTACTGCTTGATCCAGTCAAGGAGTATAACATGTGCTAGTCTATCTAGATCAACAATGTCCCATCTTGTTGATCCTATGACTAGGGATAATTTAGAAACTAACATAATTACACATGATAGGAATCTCATTATCATGATCCCATCATGATTTCCTTCATACTATATTTCATATCATGGACTTTCATTAATCAGTTTAAGATCTATATCAATTCATATGTAAATGAATACTAATATAATGAAAGAATGCCTTCATGAATGTGTACACTAAGTGCTAGAGGCAATTGTCTTTTAGGCACATCTCTAACATCAGTTAGGACATAGATCCTGTAACCAATTCCGATTGCAAGACGGACTTTTCCACCTGTGACAAGGATAACCTTCATTCCGCTTGAGAATGTACCATTCCTGAGTGGGATGTTGTATGGACTAGCCTTTTATCTCTCTGTTTTGTATCTAATCCAAAGGCTCATTTTACTTCCTCTACATACCTTCAATGTGCATGACCTATTAGGTTCCCAGTTATATTGGTCACTCAAGTCAACACTTTTTATCAAGTAGTCATGAGCAGTATCTAGCAGCACATCTTGACCCCCAATTGACCGAAAATTCAGTGGTTTGACTATAAACCTTTCCATAGACAATTTCTATGCAATTAGTCCTTTGACCCTCACTATGCCCTACTGAGTTTAGAGCATGGTCTAAGTGTCAGCTCCTACTAGACTGACTACATCACATCTAGTCCAAGTGATATTAGTACTTGTTATTAAGACTCGTTACTCTTAAAGATATGTCTTTGAACACCTTATTCAAAACATTCATACTTTGGCCAAAATTTCTCGAGTAATAAGCTTAACAAGTGACCATGGGTATGCTCTCTTTCTAATAGGAGCAGTGAATCCTCTATTGGCTACCCAACTACCTTCGAATACCTCAAGCTATATCCAATCACCACCCTATGAGCAACCTCTCCCAAAGGCAATAAGAAATGGAGTCAAAGCACAGCATTAGTATCTAAGATAACCTTGAGTACCTCAAATCCAAGGATATTTGCACCATTGCTATGATGAAATTATCATTGACATATGTATAGAGCATCCATATGGTAATTTCATAGCAGGTCTCCAATGTACTTAACTACTCTAGTAAGCATCCACATGTTAACTCTAAACATCTCATACTTATAGCTTATGAGAACTACTGCTTGATCCAATCAAGGAGTCTAATATGTGCTAGCGTGTCTGGATCAATAATGTTCCATCTCATTGATCCTATGGCTAGGGATGATTTAGATACAAACATAATTACACATGATACAAACCTTACATCATGATCTCTTCAAGATTTCCTTCATGCTATGTTTTGTTCAAAATTGGGAACCTTCATTAGCTTATGTAAGATCTAATCAATTCATATAAATGAATATAAAATAATGAAAGATGCCTTTATTCATATAAATGAAATGTGTACATATAGTGCTAAAGGTGATTACCTTTATAGCACTTCTCTAACAATACAAAGGAAAATCAAACCTAGTTGATTGGAGATCCCAAGATCTAGGTTTAATGGACCAACCTAAATGTAAAGACGTAGTGAGATCTGTTAACCAAAGGGTGACTACTCTCTATTTTAATCTTGACAATCAAATTAATTGTTACTAACATCTTGTTAAGTGTTGTTTTGATAGTGTTCAAAGTTTCAGCATATTTGGTTAAGGTTTCCTCATTGAACAACTCAAGAATTTCATAGAGACGTGTAACTCCCAACCGAGATAAGCAACTCCCGACCGAGACACAAGTCTAGACCAGGAAGTGCCTTGTCCAGACCGGGAAGTGCCATATCTAGACCAGGAAAATATTGTCTCTGAGTGCCTCAAAGTTCCAGTAGTAAAAGCATACCAGAAAAGGGTAGCCTTATCCACTGCCGAAGTTGAATTTGTGGCTGCTGGTTGTTATTGCACTCAAGTTCTTTGGATAAAGCAACAACTAAAGGATTATGGTTATTCCCCAAACAATCACCAAGAAGGAAGGGGATGAATTGGTCGAAAATTGAAAATTTGCACTCACGAGATAATAAAAGAGAAGAAGATTGAGACACGAATTTTATAGAGGTTCGAGTGTTAACTAACCCTACTCCTCTCCCCAACTTACATTGGGTATACACTAATCTAATCACTTAGATTACAATCTTTGGAGTTTTAACAAGCTCACTCCCAACTAGATGTTTTAACAAGGTTAACACTCAACCCAAATTTCCCTTGTGTTTTGTGGCTCACACAACAACCAATTCCTTGTAATTTGGCTCACACTACCCAATTACAAGACAATCCAAGTGTTTTCAGATTAACACTTAAACCCTTATACAAAAGTAATTGAATGAAAGGATTTGAGAAAATAAATTGCAATAGCTTTGGCACTTGTTAAGTTATTAGCTCTGATTAAATGGCCTTTTGGTAAGGTATATATACTGATTACCTACCAATTAGCCAGTACAAATGGTACGATAACTCTTTCTAACATTCTCTTACAAGTGCATTAAATAAAGCCTGTAGAGAAAGGTGTCCCGATCGGGAAATGCCCGATTGTATTACGTGGCAACTTCTAGTTGGCTGAAATCTCCAACGGCTAGTTTTTGTTCAAGTGTCCTAGTCGGGACTTGCCCAATGATGCCACTGCTAGGAACTTGGGTCTTTTAGGCTTTGAATACATCCCGGTCGGGACTCCCCTTCCCGATCGGGACTTGAGTTAGCTTTGACTAAGTATGTTTTAACTTTCTGATGATGTGGCATATTATGGTAGTGGCATATTATGGTGGTGTCTCCTCTTCAACGGTCATGTTTTTTTGAATGTCCCACTCGGACTGCAACCATTCCCGGTAGGGAACCCATGTGTCCCGGTCTACTTTTGCTACTAGAACTTTTGGGTCATCACCCGGTAGAGTTTTCCAGTCTGGACACTTGGTTTGCTTGGTTTGCTCTACAGTCCCAGTCGGGAAACACCCTTTCTCGGTCTGCTTTTGCTACTAAAACTTTGAGACACTTTGAGGTGATGTTTTCCAGGTCTGGACTTATGTCCCGGTCGGGAGTTACACGTCTCCATGAAATTCTTGACTTGTTCAATGAGGAAACCTTAACCAAATGTGCTGAAACTTTGAACACTATCAAAACAACACTTAACAAGAATGTTAGTAATAATTAATTTGATTGTCAAGATCGAAATAGAGAGCAATCACCCTTTGATTAACAAACCAGAAGAGAAGAATTTGAGATATTACCTTGAGAAAGAAGATGCCATCTATGTCTTTGAAAAGAAAGAAAGAGTCCTTACAAAAATCCTAGGTATTTGATTTAGCTCTCTAATGCCACCAGCAGCTGATGCTAGTTTAACTTCAGCAGCTACATTATAATATTCTCTACATTAAATATTCACCAATTACAAGAAAAACCCAGTAAATACTAAACCATCCATAAGCTGAATTCCCCATCAAAATTCATGCCAAAAACCTTTCTATTCATCACCATCACCCAATAAAGCAGAAATTTGCAAACTTTAAGCTATGGTAAAATCATTTCAACATAGACACTAAGCAAACATCAAGAAAATTCATCTTTATTCTATAGGCAAATTGCATTCCATAGGCCAAAATAAATATTTTCAAGCTAAAAATCACCACAGGCAAATCCAAAAAATTCTTTGCTAAAGAGAAGTCTAGTCCTATTATGCCTAAAACACAAATATAGTATCAAGAGTGAAAAAGGAAGGAAATTTACCTTTGAGTTTCCTCATAGTGTATACTTGGAGAAAGAATTTACAACTTTGATGATAGTAAAACCACCAAATTGAGCACTATCAGTTGCAAGAAGTCATCAAGAACACATTTTCAAACCCATTCAATAGTATATCAGCAAGATCAAGATCAAAGAGTCATGGGATTTTAGTATTTGTTCAAGAAATCAGAAAAGCTTACTTGTTGGATATTAAGCACCAAGGGTGCGATTTGATGTACTACAGCTTAGAATCAATGGTGGCCAGCTGATTGGGTTTGAACATGTATCATATACATATTACACAGCGAAAAATAAAATTTTTCAAAATCCGAATCAAAGGATTCTACTTGTGCCAATTAAAACTAATTTAACTAAGGAAAATTCAGAAATTATACCTTTATAATTTTTTGATTTTTCTTCAACTTCTCACCTTGTTGGGTTGTAGCAAACCACAATAATCCAATCTTAGATTGTCTATAAGAATATCCACTTGAAGATGAGAGATGAAACCACTAGGGAGATGGCTTGAACATACCTCAAAGTACTAGCAATGGTGTATGTTCATTTGATAGAAAAATTAAACTCTTTAATTTTCTTGTTATCTCCATAATTTTTCTTCTCCCAAAAAAATCTTCCTTGTTTATTTTCTGTCTTTTAGGGTCTTTTAGATCTAAAAGAACATCAAAAAACTATATTAAAGTTGAAGAGAAAAGAAAATGAAGAGTCATGAATAGTAAATTGGCCAATTTATAGGGGAATTAGGACAATGGGCAGAACCAGCTAGTCTGCCTAGCAGGCCAATCCAGGCTAGTAGGCCCGCATAGGCCTGTCAATCCCTCCGAGCAATTTTTTCCCGCGATCTTATTGCGAACCGACTCAAAATAATTTTTCATATTTTGGATCTCATCCAAAGTCATTTTAATTATTCTTTACATCTCCAATGTGTGTGATCCATTAGGTTCCCGGCTATGTTAGCCACTTAAATTATCAAATAATTTAAACAAGTTATGAGCGATATCTAGCAACACATCATGACCCCCAATTGACCGGAAAGTCAATGGTTTGACTACAAACCTTTCCATAGACAACAATATATGCAATTCGTCATTTCACCATCTTATACCCCACTCAGTTCAAAGCATGGACTATATGTTAGCTTTTGCTACACTGACTATGTCACATTTAGCCCAAGTGATGTTAGATCTTGTAATTGAGACTCATTACTCTCTTAGACATGTCACTAAAGACCATCCTTAGGACATTTCCACTCTAGCCAGAGATTCTCCAGTAATAATCCCAACAAGAGGCCATGAGTATACTCTTTTTCTATTAGGAATGGTGAATCCTCTGTTGGCTACCCAATTACTTTCGAATACCTCAAGCTGTATCCATTCACAACCTTATGAGTGACCCCTATAAGGCAACAAGGAATGGAGTCAAAGCACAGAATTAGTATCCAAGATATGTTTGAGTACCTCAAGTCTAAGGACACTTGCCTCATTGCTATGATGAGACTATCATTGACATTGGAATAGATAATCCATATAATTGTCTCATAGCAGGTCATCCAATGTACTTGACTACTCTTAGAAAGCATCCACATGTTAACTTTGAATATCTCATGTTCACAGCTTATGAGATCTACTGCTTGATCCAATCAAGGAGTATAACATGTGCTAGTCTATTTGGAACAATAATATCCCATCTTATTGATAATTTAGATACTAATATAATTACACATGATAGGAATCTCATTATTATAATCCTATCATGATTTCCTTCATGCTATGTTTCATAGCATAGACTTTCATTAATCAGTTTAAGATCTATATCAATTCATATGCAAATGATTACTAATATAATGAATTAATGCCTTTATGAATGTGTACACTAAGTGCTAGAGGCGATTGCCTTTTGGGCACATCTCTAACAATCTCCGACTTGCACTAAAGCCAATCACCATTGTACATTACACTATGGTCGAGGATATGACTATCATATTCCTTTTGGGGTTTTGGTCTGGTGACTCAATCAGATATTTTTTGATAAGTGGAACTCTATCTCTCATTACATCACATCTACCATTGATTTCTAAAATCAATTGATAAGATTGAGTACATGTTTGGACCTTTTTATGAGACCATGATTCCTTTGCATATGTCGTGGCTCTATTGTTGTTCTAATCACATTGGACTTACAGTACTAGGAATCACTTCTACCTTGTGATGAATTCCCTTTCCAAACTACTTCCTTAGCTGCCTTTGAACCTGTAATGTACTTTGAGTTGTGGAATCATCAGTCATCATCTATTTGGAACTTTTCCAATTGACTAGACAACTATTTAATGCAAATATATAGCATGACTAGGATTTTGAGTTATCTTTGTTGAATTGGCTATTAGCATCTATAATCCTGCTTACCTAAAGCTTATTATCTCCTTAAACTAAGAATACATCCTCAATCTTTCTCAAGTATTTAAGGATGTTCTTAACAGTCATCCATAAACCCTTGATGGAATCATATTGATATCCATTCATGACGCTTATAGCATGATATCCATTAGACCTAGTACATAGCATAGTACATAATGAATCCAATAGACCAGACTTATGGAATCACATCCATGATAGTCTATTTATCTTATGTCTTTAGATATAAAGACTTAGAGAGGGTAATCCTATCGATCATAGGAATAGATCCTCTCATAGACTACTTCATGCTAACCACTTTAGCATCTTAGCTATGTAGACTAAGAAAGAATGAGTAACCTCTCTTGATCATCTTCTTCCTCATCTTTAAGGACTAGAGGAGTATTGGCTCTCATATGAGAAGATGCTTTTGATTTTCCTTTATCTATTAAACGCATAGCACTTGAAGTGGAAACAAGTATGGCGCTTTTTCCTCTAGTAAGATATGTTGCCTCCTCTACTCTACTAGCTCTAGCAACTACACCACAAGTCAAATCATCACCATCAAATACCAATTCATCTTTATCCTCAGATTCTCCATCCATTCTACCCATCAACCATTCATTATAATCATTAATATTTCTCAAAGAAATTGAGTCAATATGGTCTCATGCATCATATCGATGCTTTAATGTCTAATTGTACTTTACAAATACCAAATCATTTAAGCATTGTTGAGCTAGCCTATTTCTTTTTTTTTTTTTTGCTATGAATCTACAACATATCACAAATTCAAAGTAACTTGCTTATAAGCATGATATATAATAATTAATTGAATAGTACCCTACTTCTAAAAGGAATATACTAACAACAATAAATATAATTACTTTACTTACATGCTCAAACACGCTCAAATTGCACTCACAGCTAGAAGCAGTACAAGTGAGGCTAAGCACTTTAATGGCAAACTTTTGCAAATGTGGAGTTGATGATCTATAAGATTTTAACCATTCAGTTGGAGATTTTATTTTTCTGTGTCTAATAGCCAATTCCATCACAAATATCCCTTCTCCATTTCGATATAAAGTGAGTTGGTCAATAAATTTGTCTTGCTTATAATGGCTTAGAATCAATTTTTGCAAAGTTAAATAAAAACCAATCATCACTTCATTATCTTTAGTTATATCAGGATTTGAATAAAAGAACTCAGGATTTGGATAATATCCAGCAGCATGCAAAGGCTAGTGAAGTTGTCATTCCCATCTATTGTCAATGATCTTAAACACTTCCTTGTACTTTTCTTCTTTCTCATGTAAAGGCTTCATAATTGCTTCTTTAGCCCTATCCATAGCCTCATAAATATAACACAGTGTAGGTTTTTTTCACCATCAACCAATCTAAGAACATGGACTAAAGGACCAAATACCTTCAAGATATGCATAATACTGGTCCAAAATCTAGGCATCAAGATAATTTTAGTTACCTTCCTAACAACTTCTTTTGCCCATTTACTATTTATCCATTCTTTTAAAGTGAACATTTTTCTTAAATTTTATTTCTGCTTATGTATCCTTTGAAGGGTGAGAAAAGCAGTAGCAAATCTTGTGACACTAGCTAGAACAAGATCTCTTTGCCCTATGAATTGCCTCAATAAATTCACCACTCTTAGACAAACTTAAATGTAGCCATTCAAGCTCATTGCCTGCTTCAATGTTACTTTAAAAGTGGACAAATTTCCAATGTCTTCTAGAATCAAATATAGGCAATATGCAGTACAAGGTGTCCAATATAAATGTGGTCTTTTTGCTTCCAATAATTTTTCTATAAATAAAAAAAAATAACTATTTAATTTAACATGTATGAAAATGAAATGACTTTATCTTCTAAGAAAAATGTGATTGAGGAGAAGAAATATTGTTTCTTACCAGCAAGCACATTGGAAGTTGCATTATTGGTAACAATTTGCACAACATTTTCCTCCTCCACATGCTCCACCATTCTATCAAGCAATTCCAACATCTTTTCTCCAATTTTTAAATATGTAGAAGCATCAATAGACTCGAGAAAAACTGAACCTTTAGGGGAATTCACCAAAAATTTAATGAGTGTCATCTGCTTTTTGTCTGTCCAACCGTCTATTTTGATAAAACAACCATATTTAGGCTACTCTTCTTCATAGGATTTCATCAGAATTTTCATGCTATCAACTTCCTTTCTCAAGAAAGGAACTCGCACCTCATGGTAGCTAGGTGGCTTCAAACCTACACCATATTGTCCTATAAACTCCACCATCACTTCAAAACTAGGATAGTTAACAACATTAAAAGGAATAGCCACATCATACATCCATCGAGCTATGTCCCTACAAGCTTTTTTCCTTAATTCCTTTTTATATTCTTCATTTATTATAGTTTGCTTCTCCTTCTTCGACCTTTTTCCCACTTTGAACAATTTTTTCTACATTAGAAGCAAAATATATATCCGTTGGACCTTTTTGCCTTGGCCTCTTTTGCTTATTTACAGATTTACTCTTTGAGCCTTTACAAACTCCAATATCATCCAACTCTTCATCATCATTATAGGTATCCACATCTATAAAATCAAGCCGTAGTAATTCAAAAATCCCCAACAATGTGTTGTTTGGTACAATAAATGCCCCATTTTGTAACTTTTTTACAAAAGTTACAAATCAAATTATTGGTGTTATTTGATTTTTCCATTTGAACATACTTCCATCCTAGATCTTTTGATCTACTTGTTGAAGTATTAGAAGCATTACTACTAGCTTCCATAATGCATTAACAAGGCTGAAAAAACAGCATAAATTAAAGCAATAAGCACAAAAGCAACCAAATCAACACAAAATCAGCAATAAATCAATATAAACTAAGGCTGAAAAACCTAAAATTGTAATAAAAATCAGCAACCAAATTGTAGGCAATAAACAAAAATAGTATTGAATGTAGAGTCAGAAAAAAAAAATTTATAAGCAATAAATAGAGCTTACATAAATAAATCTAGGTAAAGAAACTAAGAATCTATGATTGCAGAAACTAAACCCATAACATTACAACAGAAATAATAGATAGTGATGAAATAGATGTAAAGTTAAAATTGAAATAAGTAAAGTCGTAAACTTAAAAACAAAACAATAGAAATAGAAAGTTAAAATCAAAAGAAGTAAAGAAGAAGTAAAAATAAACAACAGTGATGAAATAACAAATGTAAAATTGAAAGATTCATAACTCACAAGAAAAAAGAGAAAGAGGAAAAGAAGAAGAAAGAAAAACTAAAAAAGACAAGATTGATAAGAAAAAAGAACAAGAGAATGATCATGGAAAAAAGAACAAGAAAGTTAAGAAGTAATTACCTATTGTCGGAGGCTGGATGGAACTGTTGGGTTGGACTAGACAGAAAGCTGGACGAAACAATTGGAGTTGGACGAAAGTTACTGGAGACCGAAGAGCTAGGGCTGGACCTGGAGGCAAGAATAGGAGAACGACTGGACTGGAAAAGATATTATTTGCCCTAATTTTTTTTTCATTTTTATTATTTGGAGAGGTTCTTATTAGGTGCGGTAAGGTCTATTGTTAGATCTAATAGAAGTTTTAATCAAAGGTTCAAATTTAGCCATAAAAAAAATAAAAAAAATTCAAAATATTTAAAAATGTCACTCAAGCGTGCTTGGGGAGCGCCTCAGGTGAGGTACAAGGCGCATGCCTTCTTGATAGTGCCTGCCTTTGGGCTATCAAGGGGCTTAGGCATGCGCCTTACACCTTAAGGCGTGCCTTTAACAACTATGTTTTACACAATCTAAGATATTAAAAATTTATATGCAATCACTTATAAAGAAATCTGGCCATATTTGTCAAATTTCATCTATGTTCTCTTGACTATATGGTTTGCCTTTAAAAGCCTATAAACAAATTAAACACAAGTACGAAAATATAGAATTACAATAGTTAGCTATCATACTTTAACTAAATTAAATTGCAAAGCTAGTATTAGAAATATATACCTTATGCAATGTAATCTCCATGTTATGCTGAGTCAAGATTTCATACACTTACCTCATTATGTAGTACCCATATTCAGTACGTCCTTTTTTTGGGCACTTAGAAAAAATAAATAAAGTATTATTTAGTTAAATTGTAAAACAAGTAATTCAACCTAAATAGAAATAGAAATAATGAAATACCTATCGTAATGAGATTCCAACTTAGCATGTTGGTTAAACCTTTCCCACCTTATATTCGATACAATTTACATGCTTAGAAAAATAATTTTATATAAAAGCATGCACTAAATATGTTGAAAAGTAAATAAAAAAATATAGAGTTAGTAATATGACTTATAGGTGAATGGATTTTTTCACACCTATTACTTTATCGGCTTAACCAAGAAGATCCATGAAAAAGATCTCAGACTGTTCACAATAAAAGACGATCAATATCCAATGTGCACTATAGATTACAAATATATTTAAATTCACAAGAATGTAAGAATAAAAAGTTAAATAAAAATAGAAGAATGCAAATGTTATCTTACTTTTCATTGTAGTGGATTAGAATGAATTTTCTTTCCTTCTATGCCAACATGACATCTACCAGATAAGTCTGCACCTTCTCAATCTTATCGGTATTTATTAAACTTAGCATATACGGACAAAGAAAATTGATGGATGCAAACGATTGAATACATAATTTATGAAGGTATCTACATGCACAAATCACAAAAAGCGACCTAATTTAATGCTACATTTGAATATAGCAGTTCGATTTTACTAATAATAAAAATATATAATATTATCTTACGTCATAAATATGTGAATGATCGAGATATCGAGAAAATCCATGAAGAGGAATTGAGTGGTATCTTCCAGATCGATCAATATATTATGCATAGTATTTGGTGGATGCTGAAATAATATGGACGGAGGAGAAAATTCAAACATATATCTAGCTCCAAGTCTGGCAACAAAATTATGCATATGGAGCATATGACTGCTCAAACTTGCCAAAATTTGCTTACTAACAAAAAGTGCACGTTTCGTTGTAGATGATTCTTTAGATAATTCGCTATTGTCCATATTCATTGGCACCTTCTTTGATAATTGAGATTTCTTTTCCTATTAATTAATAATATATTATAATATTATTATTAATAATAAATGAAAATGAAGAGGTAATGTTGATAGTATTTGTATTATTAAATGATATGAAGAGTTGTTACTTCTCCAAAGATCACGAGATCTCGTGGCCATGCAACCAAACTCCCATGTGCCATCCCAATTGTTCCAAACTAAGATGAATTTTGTACCTAGATTTTTAATCAAATGATTGTGAATTCCTAAATTTCATTAACAGTATGCTTAAATCTGAATACTACTGAAGTGAAATGTTGACCGAAAGATATTGACAATAAAGAAAATGAGTTGATGAGCAATTAAGACTTGGAGAAAAATTGAACAAAGATGAATATTAGAAAATTGATTGCACTATACTAATGTTGATGATTAACTACAGAGTTGAAATTCAAAGAACAAATGCTAAAAGTGCTTGAAAATAGACTAATGTTATACTGTTAATCGCTAGAATTTGATTGACTGAGTGTTTGCCTATTGAGTTGTTGATTTTTGTTCGCAGTCCTTTGTTCTGTGAATGGTATTCATGTAGCCTCATAATAAAAAATGACCATTAACCATGATCCCCACTTAATTCTGCCACTTTCATTACAAAAAAGTTAAAAATAACTACCATAGATAGCGATCGCTATTTAACAACTACTTAAAGTCCATTTAATGACCACATTTGATAAAAAATTATTTAAAGCAATAGCTACCACTTAGATACTACACTGCTATTACTTAGCTATCACAAATGTAGTTACTAATTTTGGTGCATTTTTTTTGGCAGGAGTCTTGGAGACAACCTAGCTATCACAATGTGGTAACTGTTAGTTACAAAATTTGTAAGTAGTAGCTGATCAACTACCATAATCAATGTAGTAGCTTATCAACTACCACAAAAGCAGTGGTAGCTAATAGCAACCACACTAAGTAGTGTGGTCCCAATTAGCTACCACAACTACGATGTGATAGGTGATCAAATACCTCGTATTTGTGGTAGCTAAATAGCTACCATATTGTTGTGATCGCTAATAGCTACCACATTGTTTGTGGTTGCTAATAGCTGCTGCAATGATGATGTGGTAGCTGATCAATGACCACTATAAGATGAGCTACCACAATTTTTTGTAGTAGTTATTAGTAACCACATTGTTGTGGTCACTATATTAGCTACCACACAAAATGTGGTAGCTATTATTAGTATATAATATTTAATATTACTGTTTATAAGCATATGATATTAAATATTAATTAATTATATATATATATTAATTAATATGAATGAAAAAAATATATGTAAGTATTAATTATTATTTAGTGTTGGAATTATACGTTTATATATATATGTGTGTGTGTGTGTAAAGCTAGTACTAAAAAAACAATGTAAGAATTTCTCACTATATAGATAGAGCCGGATAACTAGGTAGTGAGATAGAAGCAAGCTGACACTTAAATTAGAGTTCAATTAATTAATTAATTTAATAGATATAATTGATTAATTGAAATTCAATTGAAATTCAATTTAATTATCAAAGTGAATCGAAATTGGATTCAATTGATTAGTTGAACTTAAACTAAATTTTAATTGAATGATGTGAAATTTAGTATATTATTTAAAATTAAGTCAAAGTTATTAAATTTACAATTTAATAAATTAGAATTTAATAAATTAAATTAGAGTTTAACGCTGTAAAATTAATTACGTTACAATTACCCAAATATTATCAATATTAATTAAATTAAATATAAATTAAATTGATGTTTAAGTACATACTTCTATTAATTAAATGAGTTAATTAAGATATTATAAATTATTATAACAAAATTAATAATATATAATATATAGGCTCATTCTGTAATATACTAAGTGTATTAGTATGCATGTCAAAAGAACCTATTAATCATATCATGAAATGATCATTCAAAAGATCTAAATATATGATTTTAAATGGATATGATCATGTATAATATTGAATTCAACGATTTATATTGGATTAAGCTGTGCATAATAGAAGTACATTATGTAATATAATTATATCAAAGAAGAAAAGGAAAAAGAATAAAGTTTAATTAAAATTTAAAACATTATAAATTATCAAATAATACTTTGGTATACTTTGAGAATATTTTAAATATACCTTACAAATTTCTTATATTTGGTATATTTCGGAAATATTTTGAGAATTTTCAATGAATTTTCTAGAAAAAATTATCTAGAAACTTATATATACTTTGAAAATACTTTTGATAAACTTTTATATACTAGGAGATTACCTTGGAATGATACAATTATTCAAAAATTAAAAAGTAAAAAGTATTTTTCAAGTGAGTAACCATTCATTAAAAAAAAAAATTCTTCTAACAGGTCTACTTTGCCCAATACTAGTTAAAAATGAAACGAAATTTGACTCTTCTCTCTCTCGCGTCCCCACCCCTATTTCTGCTGCTCCCTCTCTCGCGCACCCACCCTCTGCAACCGCCTTCAACTTTTCTTCTTATTACGGCTCCATACTCCTTCCAATCTGTGTTTGCTGCTTCTGGTGCAGCAACTAAAGGTAATGTTAACCCTAGAAATTTTCGGTTAATTGGGTGTTTGGGTCACATTTTCTGAGTTTTATAGGTTCTGGATTTTGAGATTTGTTGATACTGAATGCTATTCTTGTTGTGGTGTTGTTTTTGGGTTCTGGGTTTTTGAATTCCTTGAGATTTCCTATTCTGAGTTTTTGTAAGTATCTGAATTTTCCTTTTATTTTGATGGGAAATTTTGGGTCTTTTGTTTTGGTTCTGTTTGGTTGATGGCTAGGTGTTTGTGATTTTGCCTGAATGGGTTGTGGGAATATTTTTTGCCATACAGGTCCTAATAATTGTGATTCTTAATTCTATAAACTGGATATCTCCATATGCAGGGATTGATTTGATATGTATGTGAACTTTTTTGGGTCTGAAGAGATCATAGATTTCTCTGATTTTTATGCTTAACCTGTTTAAAAAGTTTAATCCATCCCCTGAAATATGTAAGTTCCTTTCTTTTTGGCAGGTTGAGGAAGATGTATGCGAAAAAGGGATATGAACTGGTGAAAGACCTTGTTAGTGGTGAAAAAGGCCAGCTTCAGCCGTTTAATGTAACATGCAGCCTTTTCCTCCATAAAAACTGTTCTCTGTTAGCATTTTGCGGTAATAGTGTTGTAGCTTGTATGACCTATTAACCATGTTTGTAATACCTCAAATATTGTAGGAGTACCAGTTTAATCAAGTGATTGGTCAATGTACCAGCATTACCTTGAGCTTCAGGCTTTGATAAGGTAACCCTGTTTTATTGCATACTTTGCTTGCCTTATTTTCCCCTATGTTACTTTCTATTGGCATTTCTAATGCTAAGGATCCCTACACTGTGCCTTTTTTTTTTGGGATTTCGTTTTTATTTGTTGTAATTGAATTTAGGAATGTTGTCAATAATTTCAACAGACTGGAATATACAATAGTGATTGCCTAGAATCTAGTTAATTGTCAACTGATTGGCATCTAATCAATTTTATGCTTTCTTTTCTCTTGAAATTTGAGCAAGACATTGAACTTGTATGGCACTTCCAGAGAACTAAAAAGCACTCTGAGAGATGCTTAAACTGATGATTATCCAACTATAGTTGCAAATTGTTAACAAAGGTTTTCAGGTTTTGAGAAATATATATATTATTTGTTTCTGGGTTGCAAGGGTATTTGTGAACCTGTTAAAAAGTTATTGATATTAGATATGTTCCCAATGGGTCATGCTGAATAAGAAAAATTATTTTGCTTTGGAGCAAGGAGTTTTGGTTGATATGATTTATTTCTTGATACGACAATAGGAAAATGCAGGAAAACAATGTGGATGAGAGAGAAACTAGAAATGACGATAACTATAAGGCATTTTTTCATCATCTTTTCTTAATGCGCAACAAGTGCTGCTTAATGGCATATGTGTAGGTATTTCTCATATGTTATTCATGACTAAACAGTTCCAGACTAGTTCAGTTCTTTAGCATTTTGCTTACCTTGATGTGAACATGCTCATTGAATTGAAGGGTGATTTTGCTATTTGGCTGAATTGAAGGTTTTTTTTATCATTGAGTGATACATTTAATTACTTTTTATAGACGTTATTATCTTATAAAACTTTTCGTTTGGCAAAAATGTATAACCTCAGAAGTTTTTGTTTTTGCCTTTTTGGGATAAATGAAACTAAGAGTACAAAGAAATAGACATAATATATACATATATATATATATATATATATATATATATATGAAGATTAATATTTGCTTGGTTTGTAGGAGTACAAAGAAATATGAAACCTCAGAAGTTTTCTTTTTGCCTTTTTGCTTGGTTTGTTCCTGTTTGAAGCATGTGCCTTGACTTTACAGGTATGTCTTGCCATTGCAAAGATCCTTCTCTAAACACTTCTTGATGTTGCATTGCAAGACTTGCATGTACTTGCAAGAGTGATCCTAAATAATCGACTCTTCAACCACTTGTTGTTGTTGTTGTGTTTCTGAGAGAAGAGAGAAAGGAGTGGCCCAGCAGATCGAAATCTCCTTCTTTGGTTCAATTCTGGAGACGATCTAAGCTCCTTTAATGGAGTTGCAATAACTCCTACATTTTTTGTTTGCTACTGTTATTTTTTTTCCGCAGCTGTCTGTCTCTTTCTTTCCAATTTTGTGTATAAATTTTTTCTTTTTGATAGTGCCAGCGTTTACAACTCTCTGAATTTTATTTATTTTTCAATTTTTCGGTCCACTATGTTGAGGCAACTGTTGAATGATTGAATCCATTAGGGGATTCTTCACGAGAAGAAATAAGAGGATGTGGGTCTAAGGTAATATTTATTTAATTTACTCTGTGGGCAATTTGATTTATTTTTTTTAATGATTTGATTAATTGGGTTTTTCTTTATTGCTTGATTTAGTTAATACATAAGTTCTGTTTTGAGTTTGCTGAATTGTATGGTTCATAGCTCATCTAGTTTTGCTAATACATTTTTCTTTTCCAATTCTTGCCTATATTCTAGTTCGCTAAAATATGTTCTTCAATTTCTTCTCTTTTTGAGTTTTGCTGGAGGATTGATTTGATGAGTGATTTGAATTTATGGGGTGAGCTCAGAATTTGGATGGTAGTTCTATTGCTTGTATATGCTGATATGATTGAACAGATTGTAGTTGAAAGGGATCTGTTATGTTAATTTTTTGGGACTCATTTATTTATTTATTTATTTTAATTTTCTTGTTTATCCATCATAATAACTGCAAGGGAACATACTTGAATTTTCGTTATTGATCATACAGATTATCTATAGGTGACACAATCTTTGTGCCTTCTCCTTGAAGTTCTATCTCTATTTCGGACTTATTTTGGATATTTAAGAGTGTTGAAACAGTTTGATGATATCCTGATTTATGTTTTGTTAGTATGCACTAATTCTTTAATTCTTAGTGAAGCACATTCTTACTCCAGCAAATATAGCAGGAAAGTTTTTGTTTCTTTTCTAAACATGTTCAGGCTGGTTGAAGAGTTGATTAGGAAAAAGACTACTACTGACTTGGCTGAATCAATTGCTGAACAAATAAAGCAACAAGGTCATCAGATTGATAGCTTTTCTCTTGAAGTCTCTATACCACCAGTTATCCAGGAAAATGAGAAAGTTATTTGGCAAGGGTTGTTATACCAGACAACTATGATGTTGAGTGATATAGATGCAGTAGATAATATTTTGTATATGTTATTTGGGAATTTCCGGATGACTTTGATTTTAAGGAAAGTACACTTTGTAAACTGCCACCCTTACTGAACTGTGAAGAATTTCACATTTATGTGCACTTATATGTTTCACTTCTTGATAATCCGGTTTCTGTTTAAAATGCTTGAGCAAATTCTAATAATCATCGATCTGATTACTACTATCTTTGTTCCTAGGGCAATCATTGGTGCATATGTATGCTTCTCATGTATAATTCTGAAATACGATAGATAAATGTTGATTATAAGGGTGAATTATACCTACGGTACTCTAATTATATAAATTATAACAATTCATTACTTCAAAAATTATTTGTAATACAAAACTATTCCAATTATATAAATCATAACAATTTAGTATTTCAAAAATTATTTGTAACAAAAAAAATTCCAATTATATAAATCGTACCATTTTAATATCTCAAAAATTATTTATAACATAAAAGTATTTTAATTTTTATTTTATAACTAAATAGCAATTGTCTTTAACTGTTAACTTTCCTAATATAAGTGTGGTATGAAATATTCACATCAGATAAATTTTAATAAAAATAAAATTAACTGTAATATATACATCGGATAAATTTCAACTTTACTGACTGAGTATTATAGTTAATTTTTTTTATTAAAATTTATCTGGATATTTAATGTCATACTTGTGTTAAGTAAATTAAATGGATGTCTAGGAATGTTGAGTATCCCAAAAGCAGATTTTGAATTTTTTTATTTAATTGACTGATTTTTTTAATTTTTTATAAGCATTTTTTCAAATTTACTTATAGAAAAATATCTATTTACTTGCTTTTACTTAAAAGCAGTTTTCAAAATTAAAAAAAGTAAAAAATGCAATTTGCTTTTACTTGTTACAATTTTTTTTTCTTTCTAAAAAACGTTTTTTCCAAATGCAATACCAAATAGACTCTAATAGTTGAACACAAAAATATCATTTAGTTACAAAATAAAAGTTGAGATACTTTTGTATTACAAATAATTTTTGAGATGATAAATTGTTACGATTTACATAATTGAAATACTTTTGTGTTACAAATAATATTTAAAGTATTGAATTGATAAAATTTATATAATTGGGGTACTATTGGTGAAATTCATCCCAATTATATTATGGCTCTCCATTTTTAAAAAATTAATAATATTAAAAATTACATAAAAAATAAATAGTATTAAATAAAAACTAATTAAATAAAAAAATAAAACTAAATCAGCGACTGTGGTAAGTAAGAACTACTATAATAAATTAAATATTTAATTTTAAATATATTTATTTGTGGTCGCTAAAAGTACAAATAGTTAGCAACCACAGCATTTTGTGGTCGTTAATGTGTTTTCAGCCACAACTTTTTTTATGTTATTAGCAACTACTGTAGACCAATTAGCGACCATATATTATGGTGGCTAATAGTGTACACATTGCGTCCATATGAAAAATATGGTCGATAAAAGAATATGTAACCAGCATTTCTGCTACCATAGAATGTGGTAGCAGAGTGGTTGGTAAACCATTTAGCAACTACACTGTTACAACATTTTGTAGTAGCTATTTTTCATTTTTTTTTGTAGTGTTGCTCCAATTGCCACATTACCCTTTGTTCTAGTAGTTCATTTTATCCTTAACTCCCTAACTGACCATATAGTGCTCCATTTCTCCAGGATTTTATTTGATTGTCTTCTAAAAATATCTTATTATTCATGAGCTCTCAATTTTTATGGTTGGGCTTTAACTCTTGTAATGGGCTTGAACTGCTCCTATACAGTGTGGCTATAAATCATAGCTGTATGGATATTAATTCTTCAAACTCTTTAGGCCCTCTCATTTTATCATTTATCATGAGGCCCAAAGTTCTCTTTTCCCCTCTAGACTTAGAGTTCTAAAGGCAGGAAAAAATGTAAGCTAGAGTAATGGAGAAGCCAAAAACTCATTCCTTAAGAGACATCTACAATTAATTTCAAATTTAAACCTCCTTTATTTTCTCTTCCAAAACCCAAAAATTTTAATCTAACCTTTTTTCTTCTCCTTCAACATCTTCATCTTCTTCAACCCAATAAAACTTACACGACTTCTCACCTTCTCATATTTTCGGCCAAGTATCCAATAGGAGAAAGAACACCCAACCAAGAAAACCATCAAAACTCGAACCCTATCTCTGCCCAAAGCTCTATCCGTTGATGCAATCACCCAATGTTAATGCTTTGCTTGCCACTGAGCTACCCAAATTGAGGAGCTTCCAATTGACACGAGGCCCACCACACAGATGTCGTTCAAGCCACTCAAAGCTGCTAGCCCCTGCACGAATCGGTGCTGAACACCGGATGATGCTGGCGCTTAGAACCACCCGAATTGTGGATTTAACCGCTCGATCCCTACTAAAAAAGATAAGGTCTTCAAACCCTTTCGGCTACCTCGGCCTGCTATCCACTCTTTCTACTAGTCACCAAAGCCAACCTTTATCGAATTGCTCCTCAGGTGTTCGGTCTCCAACATGTAAGTTTTTTTATTTTCTTGAATTTTACTGTGACTCCTTTGGATTGCTAGGTAATGCTGTGTGATAGGACTCGTTTTTCTTTTGGTAAAGAATTTTCCTGTTATGAATTTTAGCCTAAAAAAAATTATTTCGGTGTGGTTTCTTTGGTGAATTTTCCCTAATGCCTACTTAGTCTCTAGGTTTAAGTGAGCTAGTCTTAGCTTGAAATTTTGTAAATTTTGGCACTATTGGGTAATGGATGATGAGAAGAAAGATTTTTAGCCTGAATTCCAGTAGGGAATTCGGCCTATGGGTTGTGTCAATTTTACTGGCTTTTGTTTGTAGCAAGTGAGCATCTAAGCATCAGTAACACTTTTACACATAAAAGTCGAATCCAATAGATGGAATTTTGATATCTTGTAAGGACTTTTTCTTTCTGTCCAACTACACCTATGGCTTCTTCCTTATCAAGGTAATGTCTCAAACTCATCTCTAAAGCTCTATATCTCTTTAACCTTTGAAATGCTGATGAACTTTTTTGCTCTTCCACTTCTTGCTATCCTTGGGAGTATTTTGACCTTGGGTCCAGACTCAATAGAACCTCCAGCCTTCCCATTCCCATTATCTAGCACAAATGAGCTTTACTAGGAAAAAATATCAAGCCTTTTAGTCGTCCAAGTAAATCATGGACCAAAACCAGTAAAGAGTGAGTAATTTGGGTAAATTGGCTTCATCACCACCATAAAGAGGATTGGAAAAAATTGGGTATCAACCAGCTTTTTGAAATAGGCAAGATTTGGTTACCATTAGATTTAGACCTATTAGGAGTAGTGCTAAAATTTTGGTCTAGAAGCCTCAATTCTTTCCTTCTTTCATTTGGGCATGTCTCTATCACTCTTCATGACATAAAGATACTCACATGTCTTCTAGTAATTGGGGAGGATGTCATATTTTTGATAGATACTCAAGCCCTACCTTGCCTTCTATTAGTGCTAGCTCTATCACTCATACCTCTTATGCCTCCTTGTTTAGAAAATGGTATGATAGGAAGGACAATCCGTCCACCTCAGATCATGTGGAATTCCTTTTGGCGTTGTTTTGTGGATACATCTTTTTCTCGATTTCAAGGAAACCGATCATAGAGTACCTGCCCCTGGCGAGGGCTATGGCCTCAAGCCTTTCGTTTGCTCTTGGGACCATACTACTAGCATCTGTCAACCACTCCCTGGGGGTTGGAGTTATATCATGCATATCACATATATAATGTAGTGGAATTTAAAATTTTTGTAACTTTATGCAATTAGAACACTTATGTAGCATTAATTAACTAACCAAATCTAAGGTTTGAAGAATATTACCTTTCAAATCAAAGCTTTCATTTCTTTGTGCACCTTACCGGATTGTTGCAAACTACAGTAATCCTTATTAGATCACCTCTAACAAAAGTCCACGTGAAGGATGTGAAGAAGAAAACACTTCGGCTAATTGGTTTTCCACAAACTCTTATGCTAGCAAGAGAGAGTGAAAGAGGATAAGAAAAAGAACGAAACACTTTTGTTCTTATGTCTATAGCACTTTCAAAACATCAGAAAGGGAACTATTTATAGTCCTAGAGCAATTGGGTTTCTGAACCCTCGCTTAAAGAATCCTAATCAGATTACATTTCCTATTCTAATGTCGGTCTCGATCTAGACACACCTTTCCAGATCGGGAAATGCCTAAATCGGGCAGTTACTGGTTGTGACATCCCATATCTTGATCGGGAACAAATGCAATTATGGTCCAGTAGCAAATTCCAATTGGGACATGTCATGTACCTACCAGGACCTTTGTCCCGGTCGGAAATGAACTGTCTGGACCAGATTTTTCTCTCTTTGTTTGGATCTGATCTAATGGCCCATTTACTTCCTTTTCACACCTTCAATGCATGTGACCTATTGGGTTCCCAATTATGTTGGCCACTCAGATCAATACTTGATCTTAAGCAAGTCATGAACAGTATCTAGCAACACATCATGACCCCCAAATAATCGGAAAGTTGGTGGTTTGACTACGAACCTTTCCATAGATAATATCTCTGCAATTCGTCCTTTCACCCTTACTATACCCTACTCGGTTTAGAGCATGGTCTAAGTGTTAGCTTCCACTAGACTAACTATGTTACATCTAGTCCAAGTGATGTTAGTACTTGTCAATGAGACTCATTACTCACAAAGATATGTCTCTAAAGACTTTCTTCAAGACAATCCTACTTTGGCCAAAATTTTTCGAGTAATGATCCCAACAAGTGGCCGTGGATATACTCTCCTTCTAACGGAGCAGTGAATCCTCTATTGGCTACCCAACTATCTTCGAATAGCTCAAGCTATACCTAATCACCACCTTATAAGCAACCTCTCCTAGAGGCAACAAGGAATGAAGTCAAAGTACAAGATCAATATCCAAGATAACCTTGAACACCTCAGTCCAAGGATATTTGCATCATTACTATGATGAAATTATCATTGACATATGTTTAGAATACTCATAGGATAATTTCATAGTAGGTCTCCGAAGTACTTGACTACTCTAGCAAGCATCCATTTGTTAACTCTAAACATCTCATACTTATAGCTTATGAGAACTACCACCTGATTCAATCAAGGAGTAAATCATGTGCTAGCTTGTCTGGATCAATAATGTCCCATCTCATTGATCCTATGGCTATGGATGATTTGGATATAAACATAATTACACATGATAGGAATCTCACTATCATGATCTCATCATGATTTTCTTCATGCTATGTTTATATCATGGACTTCATTAATTAATTTAAGATCCAATTAATTCATAATATAAATGAACATTAATGAATGAAATTGCCTTTATTCATATCAATGAAAAATTTACATATAGTCCTAAAGGTGATTCCCTTTAGAGCAGTTTTGTAACAAATCATCCCTGCTGATATTGTTGTTAATGATATGGAAACCTCTCCCCTTAGAGAAAAAAAGAGAAGGCCATTATTCTTGGTAGACCATTTATGGCAACTACAAAAAATATTATTGATATCGACAATGGTAAGATCTCTATGATGGTTTTAGGGGAAATGATTGAATTTAAAGTGTTTGACTCTTTATCCCATCCTTCTACTGTTTCGCTCGATGAATGCTCTTACATTGACAGTCTAGATTCAGTTGGTTATGATTTTTATTTGCAAGATAATGAAGTTGAATCTAGAGGAACTCTAAGCATTGAGGAATTAGATAACGAGCCTTGTGAGGATGAGACACCTCTCATACCTAAAGAGAGAGAGATCACTAGTGAACCCCCTTCACTAGAGTTGAAAGAACTACAGTCCATACTTAAATATGCCTTTCTAAGAGAAAGAAATACGTACTTGGTCATTATAGCTTCAGACCTTTCCCCTAGTGAAGAAGAATCTGTGGTAAGGGAGTTGAGTAGGCTTAGAAGGGCCATTGAGTGGGGAATATCAAACATTAAGGGCATTAGTCCTACCATATGCATGCATAAGATCATTCTAGAGGATAATGCCAAGGCTATTAGAGACACCCTATGTAGGTTGAACCCAAACATGCAAGAAGTGGTCAAGACAGAGGTTTAGAAACTTCTATATGAGGGTATAATTTACGCTATTTCTGATAGGAAATGGGTGAGTTCGGTCCATATTGTCCCCAAGAAATCCGGAATTACTATGGTGAAAAATGATAAAGGAGAATTAGTACCAACTAGGACTATAATGGGGTGGAGAATGTGTATTGACTATCGGAAGCTCAATTTTGCAACAAAGAAAGACCATTTTCTACTTCCATTTGTTGATCAAATTTTAGAGAAATTATTGGGCCACACTTACTATTATTTTCTTGATGGTCTTTTAGGTCATTATCAAGTCCCAATTGCTCTAGAAGACCAGAAGAAAACATATTTCAAGTGCTTCTTTGGTACCTTTGCATTTAGACGGATGCCATTTGGACTATCCAATACCCTTGCTAGAAACATTAATAAGTGGACTGTTACCTTATATTTATGGTCCTATTAGACTCTTGATTCCTTCTCCCTCTCTAACTTGGTAAGGAAGTGTCAGATTCGTAATTTGTTCCATAATAAGCATAACTCTTCTCTCTTGTCCTCTTGTAAGAGTAATATATCCTAAAACCTGAGAATCTATAGCTTTCTTACTTCTAGTTTCCATAGGCATGTAGTAAAAACCAAATGGGTCCCATTAGGTGTGCTAAAAAGATGATGTTAGCAATTTTAGTGCCAAAAGTAGAGAAAATAAATTATTGTGAGCATGCTAGGAAAACTAAAGTGTTTTCCAAACTAAGGTGAATTTTGCGCTTAGACTTCTAATAAGATGATTGTGAATTCCTAAGTTTCTTTGACAATATGCTTAAATCTTATTGCTATTGAATTGAAATGTTGAACGAAAAATATTGTTAGTAAAGAAATTGAGCTGATGAGCAATATTTGAGACTTAGAGAAAAATTGAACAAAGATGAATATTGGAAAAATGATTGCACTATACTAACATTGGTGATTGACTACAAAGTTGAAATTGGAAGAACAAATGTTGAAATTGCTTGAAAATATACTTATGCTATACTGCTAATTGCTAGAATTTGATTGATTGAGTGTTTATTTGTTGAGTTGTTGAATTTTGTGTGTGGTCCTTTGTTATGTGAATGTTGGTCCCTTATATAGCCTTAAAATGAAAAATGGTTGCTAACCATGATTCCCACTTGATTTTGCCACTTTCTGCAACTGCTATATTACCCGATGTTCTAGTCATTACTTCCTCCATTTTGTCCTTAACTCTCTAACTGTCCATATAGTGCTCCACTTCTCCAGGATTTTATTTGACTGTCTTCTAAAAATATCTAACTATTCATGGGCTCTCAATTTCTATGGACTTGGGCTTTAACTCTTGTAATGGGCTTGAGCCCTAATTCAATGGGCCTCCATAAAATTTGGTGTAAACACCTCTGTAAAGTCTTTCATCTCCTCACCAGTGAACATAGCTTCTTGATCAGTAATAATCGTCTTAGGAATGCCAAATCTATGGATGATGTGTTCTTTAATGAATTGAATAACATCATTCTGTTTAATTTTATTCAATGTAACTGCTTCCACCTACTTGGTGAAGTAATCTGTAGCACTAGGATGAAGTTGTGGCATTTAGATGATGTTGGGTGGATTTTCCCTATCAAGTCTATGGCCCATCCTCGAAATGGCCATGTTTTTACAATTGAGTGTAGCTTTGTTATTGGAATCCTCTGAATTCCATATCTCTTACATTGCTGGCAACCTTTAGAATAAGTGATACAGTCTTTTAAGATGGTTAGCTAATAATAGTCGTGTCTCCTAATTAACCACCTTATCTTAATTCCTACTTTATGTGCTCCATAGACTCCTCTGTGTACTTGTTTCATGACTTCCATAGCATCAGGGAACAATAAGCACCTTACTAGTCGGCCATCAAACCCTTTCCTGTATAGATTATCTCCCACCATAACAAAGTTTGGTGCTTACACTTTGGTTCTATAAGAAACATTCTTGCCAGGGCTTTTTAAATACTTCTTTGTCTCTACTCTTTAGTCTTTAGCAATATAATTTATATGCTAAATACTTCCAAGTTAATTCCTCTCTTTGCTATTGAAAGATGGGATATTTTTCTCTATGACAATGAACTTGTGCTATAGCTCTTCCCCTATCTTTATACATGATGCAATCTAGGCCAACTCATTAGCTTCTCAATTCAAATCTCTATGTATATATTCAAATTTAATAGTATGAAAACAATCAATTAACTAGATAGCAGTAGTAAAATAAGGAATTAGCATGAAACAATTGCATTTATACTCCCCTGTTATCTGCTTGATTACTAGTTGAGAATCTATAATCACTTTCACATTTTTTGCCCTGAGCTCTAGCAAAATCTCTAAACCAATGATTAGGGCTTCATACTTAGGTTGGTTATTTGTGCATTCAAAGGCTAAGTTGAACGAGAGAGAGGTCTTAGCTCCACTTGGAGATGTGATTACTACCCCCACTTCAGCTGATACATCTGTAACATACCCATCAAATTTCAACACCTAAGGCTGGGTTTCGGTCACAAAGATCTCTAATGGTGATCCGCTAGAGATATTTATTCCGCTAGAAAGTCTGCTAGACTTGCCCATTCATAAATTTTTGAGGAAAATAGATTAGTGAGAATTCATATGTGGCTGGAGACCACTTACCAATCCTTCCTATGATCAATGACATGTTCAATATGTACTTCATTAGGTCGGTCTAAGAGATCATGTACACCCTTGATTTAATAAGGTAGTGTCTCAATTTAGTGTAAGCAAAGTATAAAGCCAAACAAAGCTTTTCAATTGGTGAGTATTTGCTCTCTAGTGCACTCAACATTATGCTTAATAGTAAATAGTCTAATCTTGGCCCTTAGTGTTGTTTTGAGTTAACAAACACCTTATGGACTCATTAGCGGCTGATAGGTACAACTTGAGTGGATGAACAGGTATAGCCAGCATTAGCATTAGAGGATTAGTGAGATATTCCTTTATTCTATCAAAGGCGGCCTGGTGATAATCTTTCCATTTGAAGCCTTCCTCACTCTTCATCTTAATCAGGTCTGAAAAGTTGTTAATCCTCCCTACCAAGTTAGAAATAAACCTTAAGTAATTTTGAAACTCTTTCCTATTTTGTAGTGACTTGGCCGCTATGATTGCCTTGATCTTATTTTGATCAACCTTAACCCCTCTCTAGTGCACAAGAAATCTTAATAAGTATCCTACTTGTAATTTAAAGGCATATTTGAGAGGATTCAACTTCAGCTGATACTGCCTCATTCTCTAAAAGCTTTTCCTTAAGTGCTCAGCATGTTTATGGGCCAATTTTGACTTCACCATAATGTCATCAATGTAAACCTCTATATGGTGTCCTAGCATATTGTGGACTGTTGCATTAATTGCTCTTTAGTATGTGGTGCCAATATTCTTCAAGCCAAAAGGCATAACCAGCCATTCAAATGTCCCAATGGAACCAAGGCACCTAAAGGCAGTCTTACGAATGTCTTCTTCAACTATTAAAATATGGTTATATCCTTAAAATCCATCCATGAAGAACAATAACTCATTCTTTACAGTTGAGTCAATTAGCATGTCTGCAATAAGCATTATGTACTTGTCCTTAGGAGTAGTTGCATTCAAGTCTTTGAAATCCACACAAACGCATAATTTTCCATTCTTTTTAACAACAGGGACCACATTAGCAAGTCGTTGTACATACCTTGTTGGCCTTATGAATTTAGCTTTCAACAACTTCTCTATTTCTTCTTTCACCTTGAGTTCCACCTCTTTAGACATTCGCCTTGCAATTTGTTGCTAAAGGTGGAATTCCAGCTTTATGGGAAGCTGATGCTCAATAAGATCTCTGCTAAGTCCTGGCATATCCTTATAGCTCCAAACAAAACAATCTTTGTATTCTTGTAAAATCTCAGTAATTTCCTTTTTCAAACTTGGAGACAACAAATAACTTGTGTAAGTGATTCTCGGCTCTTTATCAGTGTCTAGATTTAATTCTTCTAGTGGATCATGGACTTATGGTCCATTATCCTCAAACTTTGGTTAAGCTAAATCAAGTTTATAAATCTAAACTTTTTCTTGCTCATCATTTGGTTCATTTTCAAAGATTACCTCTGCTCTATCAATTTCATAGAACTCAATATTCTCTACTCTGTCCACTAGTTACTGCACCTTTATCTTAAACACTACGGTTGCTGCTGCTGCTAATTTTTCTAGGTTATACTCAATCATTGATCTCTTTAATGATTGGCCCACCTATCAATCCAAAAGGCACAATGTTAGTTTCAGGGAGTCTATTAGTCCTGGTTCCTTCATCTATGTATATGGCTTTTGGTGAGCCATTCCTCTTCTTACCCTTGAACTTGATAGGGCTGCACTAGTCATTATAGTATATGGCTTTAATGGAACATGGCGAAGTAGTAAAGGGATGTTTGTCTGCCCACAAAATCTCCACATCCTTTCCTATCCAGAACATCAAAATTTGGTGAAGAGAAGACAGTACAGACCAATTGGTGTGAATCCAATCCCTCCCTAACACAACATTATAATTACTAGAAGAATCTACTATAATAAAAGCAAAAGGCAATGTCTTACTACTAATGGTGATGTCTATAGGTAAGACACCAAGTGTTTTAGTTACCTCACTAGTAAAGGTTCAAACTGCCACTTTAGTGTCGATAAGGTCATTTATAGTCCTCCCTAGTGCTCTTAGTGTTCGTAGTGGCATTATATTAACAACTGACCCATTGTCCACCAGTACTTTGGAGATTGGTCTACCATTTAGGTGAGCTTTTACATATAGGGGCCTAATGTGTTTGGTCATCTCCACTGAGGGTTTCTCAAGGATTACCTTTTACGGGTTACCATTTTCAGTTGTCTAGATAGTGACCTCCATAGCTCCTCCCTTCTCCCCTGGTGAGTGATGGCTCACTACCTTCTCCCTTTTGATGTTATTCTCCTCTATCAATTTGAATATGCCTAAAAGTGTTAGTGATGTAACATTGCAATTAAGGGTTATAGAAACATCACCTATCCAGATGGTTCTTAACTCTAGTTTTGCCTCATCTGAGCTTCCTATTGATTCTGAGTCTTCTGTGGACTTCCTCCCAAATTTGGTTTTTTCAATCACTTCCTTTGGTTGGTCCATCTCTCCTTCCCCTTGCTTTTCCTTAGTGGCAATTCTTTCCTTTTTCTCAGCTTTTCTTTGCCTCTGCTCCTTGTTAGTGTCTTGGGCAACTTTCTATGCAAGACCTTGTGTCATTGTTAGGTTACTGGTACTAGAGGTGGCACAACAAACCTTCTTCTGCTAGCAACCTTTCTTTAGCAGTTTCTAGCCTTCTAGAGCATTGATGCTCTTCAGGTACTTCCTGCCTTCTAGAAAATGAGATTAGAACAATCCTTTCTCTCTCTGATAAGTGTCTACTCCTAAGAATAGGCCTCATGTAAGCTTGATCCTTCCTTATATGCCCCTGAATTCT
The DNA here is from genome assembly GCA_949630135.1 of Balakata baccata. Taxonomy (NCBI): domain Eukaryota; kingdom Viridiplantae; phylum Streptophyta; class Magnoliopsida; order Malpighiales; family Euphorbiaceae; genus Balakata; species Balakata baccata. Next base: position 70,667 of record CATIWF010091863.1, on the reverse strand, counting down.
TAGGTTTTCCTGTATAAGAAGTGCTTTAGGAATCCAAATCTTTCAAATTTTTGAATTAAGTGCTAACCTTTGTGTTTCTCTTCTTTTCTTTAAAACTAGATAGCATCCAAGTTCAAAAGATGTTGTGTTCACTGAAGCCTCAACAGGAAACGAGTCTTCATCAATTACCATGGCCTCCTTCTTAAGGAACTTCAGTATCCCTTTGTTGATTCTATCCTAAATCACACTTCTAAACCTCCCTTTGTTGATTCTGTCCTAAATCACATTTCGAAACCTCTAATAAGAGTTACTATTATAGTTCCATGAGTTATGATACATACAGTATGTCTTCCCCTTTTGATGGTGCTTTGTACTTAGGAGGAAAGCTGATGGATTTTTCTTTGATCAAAAAATCAAAGATCTTTTCAGTCTTAGAAATCTCAAAAGTGTATTGTTCTTGACTATTTGAGGATTGGTTAATCTTCCATAGGACTGAAGTCTTTTTCACCAACACAGAGCATATATAGGAACCTATATTAATCAAGTTAGCAATGGAAACTTCATATATTACCTTTTAACAATATGTGCACATGGTTGCTTTCCTTCTGTGGTTCTTCTTACTAAGGAGCTCTTCATACTTAGAGACTTTGGCAACCAATTCGTAAAAGTCCATGAACTCCATCCCTTAGAACTTCTTACTCATATGTCAAGGCCACAATTTTGATATATTTTGTCTCAAGTAAGTGAATTTTATGGCAATTCATCATTTTCTTAAATCTTGCAATGAAGAGATCGCCAGTTTCCCCACTCTTACGGATTATCCTGGAGAGCTCAGTTATACAAATATCTAGTTCACCCATGTACAATTGAGTATGAAATTGTCTTTTCATTTCCTGCCAGGTTAGTGTAGAGTTCCTAGGTAGCATAGCATACCAACTGAAAGCAGTGCCTATTAAGGAATTAGGAAATAACCTGAGCTAGTAGCAGGGGAAGTTCTCATTGTGGCCATCTCCCCACATTGAACAGTGAAACTGGTTATATGTTCCAGTGTTGACTGCCTATCCTCTCTAGAGAATAGTGTGAAATCTAGTCTCATGTATCCCCTAAGGTAGGGATTCTCACGATTAATCATGTTCGAATATGGCTTGTGAAATTTAGGGTGGCCTATTTGTCTGAGGCCAAGCCATTACAGCTCTTGAATTGCCTCCCTTACTGCTTCCAAATCTACTGGTATTGGTTGCATATATATGCATGAAAGGCAAAGGAGGGTATGTCTCTCTATGCATACCTTATTCGTAGGGTATATGTGAGCTACCCCTCAAGCATCTAAAGAGTGGTAGTGGTTCTCCATAGATTCCAAGTTGAGTGCTAGGGTTGGTATGAGCAAAAAACCTTTGTGCAATGGTTTTAGCATTGGTGTAGCCTCCAGCTCTACTGTCTAAAGTCCTTTCTTCCTTGAGGTGAGGAGGAGTGAACCTTGCCTCAATATGAAATTATGAGTGGTGCTAGTCACAAACTTCACATTTGTTGATCTCAAAGTGTTGCCCCCCGAGTTTATCAGATGATTGTTTAGTAGGTGCAAGCACAAAGTCCTACTTTAGTGCAACCATCTGTTGCTTTGGTTCTCTCATGATTCCAGCCACTAAATTCACCTAGGAGATGGTTTATTGAGTTAACTCTTTAGTGATGGCTCTAATATGGCTTTTTGCCTGTTAAGCCACTTGACTCAAATGTTCAGTCATATATGGGTTTCAAGTCTTTGGATGACTGTAGCACTCTGATGCTCAATTGCTTCCAGCAAGGTCCTAAGTTCTTTAAGGTAGTTAGAAACATCAAGGAATGGATTGTTACCTGATATTTATTGTCCTGTTGGACTCTTGATTCATTCTTCCTCTCTAGCTTTGTGAGGTAGTGTCAAATTTTTAATCTATTCAATAGTAAGCAGAACTCTTCTCTCTTGTCCTCTTATTGGAGCAACAGATTCTGAGCCTTGAGACTCAATAGCTTTCTTATTTCTAGTTTTAATAGGCATGTAGTAGCAATCAAATGGATGCCACTGAGCATATCAAAAAACACTATTAGCAATCTTAGTAGATGTTCCACCAAGCGTGCTAAAAAATATATTGGCTGTAAAGAAAATAAAGTGAATGCGGGCGTGCTAGGAAATTTAAAGTGCTATCCAAACTAAATGTTAATATTGTGCCTAGACTTCTAATTGATGATTGTGAATTCCTAAGTTTCCTTGATAGTACACTTAAATCTAATTGCTACAAAATTGAATTATTAAGCAAAAAATATTGGTAGAAAAAAAAAAAGCTTATGAGCCCTTATGACCTAGAGAAACTTAAACAAATAAAACTGAGAATATGATTTTTACTGATTTAAATGATATTGACAAACTGCAGTGGAGTTGGCCTAAATAAAAAAAGAGTTAAAATAAACAAAGCAAGTATTGAAAATGACATGCTATTTGCTAAAAATTTAGTTGAATTTAAGTCTATTGTGTTCGATGATGATTGTTGTTTCCTTTTTCTCTATGAATGCTCTTCCTTTTATAGCATCAGGGTAAAAAATGACCGTTGGCCATGATCTCCAGTTGATCTTGCCATTTTCTCTAACTACCATAACCGTAACTTCCTCCATTTTCTCTTCAACTCTTCAACTGTCACTAGTGCTCCGCCTCTTTAGGGATTTTATTTGATTGTGTCTTCCCAAAATATCTAATGGACATGAGCTTTAAATCTCCATGGACTTTGGCTCTAATCCTTGCAATATTTTTGGGCCCCAACTTAATAGGCCTACAAAAATTTGTGTAAACACCATCATATGAAAGGGAGAAGGAAAGGGAAGAAAGAAGATGTAGCCTTAAAGGTAGATATAAGCAAAGTCTATGATAGAGTTGACTAGGGATATCTACGAAGTATTCTGCTCAAGTTGAGATTCTCTTAGCAGTGGGTCTAGACTATTATGCTTTATGTGTCCTTTGTTTCATATATAGTGCTGGTAACTGAATCTGAAGTGGGTCTGATTCTTCCTCATCATGGCTTACGGTAGGGAGATCCCTTGTCCTATACCTATATATCCAATGTAATCAGGGGTTTTCTACTTTGGTTAGTAAGATCGAGTCTGAAGGTTAGATCCATAGTTGTAAAGTCATTAGAGTTACACCACCTTTCTCTCACTTATTTTTTACTGATGATAGTTTAATCTTCTTTTGGTCTACTCCTCAAGAATGTGTGGTTATGAAATACGAGGCTACTTCTAGTCAAGCAGTTAATTTCTCAAAGTTTGAGGTTTTCTTTAGTGCCAACATTCCTTATGACATGAAAGCTCAACAATCATCTTTGTTAGGAGTTTTCTCATATCTAACTACAAGTAAATACTTAGGTTCTTCTTATCTTATTGGCAGGAACAAGAAAGCTATTTTTAATATTCTTAAAGAAAGGTTTTGGAAGAAAATTTAGGGATGGAAAAGTAAATCAGTGTCAAGAGCAGGAGGAGAAGTCTTAATAAAGTCAGTGACACAATCCATTCCCTCCTATTTCATTAGCACTTTCTTGCAGCCCTTTACTTTGGATGAAATTCAAAGAATGTTGAATTCTTTTCGGTGAGGAACGACGAGAGCTCGTAATAGAGGTATCAAATGGTTATTCTAGGATAAACTCTATATTTGTAAGGCTTTTGAAGATCTAGGATTTTGGGATCTTCATGGTTGTATTGACCCTAATGCTCTTATTTCTCATATCTATAAAGCTAAATATTTCTCTAAAGGACATTTTCTTAATGCGGTTTGAGGCACAATCCGAGTTTCACTTGGCAGAGCATCTTTTATCCCCGGATATTGATTGAGTATGGTCTTCAATGAAAAATAGGACATGGTAAAATCATTAATGTATGGTTAGATCCTTGGATTTGAGATCCCTTAAACTTTAGAGTTGTAACTCATATGCTGGAAGGACTTGAACATCATACAGTTAATGAGCTTATGCTACCTAGATAGCAGACTTGGAATCTTGACCTATTGGCGAAGCTGTTTCTAGACATATATCTTAAGGAAATCTCAAGCATTCCACTTCTTTTAAGGCCCACAATTGATCAGCTGATGTGGTAGTATAGCAAAAATGGTTGCTACACGTTCAAATATGCATATATCAAATTTATGAAGCTATTGTGGTATCAAAACCAACTTCATGTCCCGGGACAATGGAAAACACTTTGGAATCTAGACATTCGATCTAAAAGAAATAATCATTTTTTAATTTACAGCATATAAAATCATTGTTATACTGTTAACCTTACTCTTTAATGACTTAACTATTGGAATGGCTATGACAAAAATAATCATTCTAACGTCTCTTTGTCTAAGAGATCGAAAAGTTAGAACCTACCGTCATCAATTTACATAATATTTGATGAATTATAAACTATAAGATTTTTGTTTTTTTTTTAGAAAAAATTGTTTAAGCAAGGACAGGAAAGGAGCATAAACGTGGAGAAGTCGCTGTTATCAGTGGTGTGTATGCCCTAGTGCATTCACAGCTTTTTATATATTAATTATTAGACCACAATGGACACATGTATATTTCACATTCATAATAAATAAATATTCAAGTTGTTGATTATATTATGAATGCAGTAGTTAAATATACTATGAAATATACGGCCATTTGATTATCTACAGAGAATTTATTATCAAGTTGATAATAATGAGATAAATATCTCTAGTAAAAGATAATCTTAAAAATTTTCATAACCGGTATAGAACAATGAATTAGGCATTCATTGAACCTCTAGGTTATCACATGATTTAATTTGAGGAGGAATCACATTCTTTTATGATATAATGATATCTAAATAAATCAGTAGGTTCTTAAAGAGTTAAGGGTACAGAACAGTAACGCTTGATAATAACTACACAGATAGTGCTAGATGTCAACAGTTATTATCTTGGTCATAATATGTGGATTTTTTGTGACTTGAAGTCCTTTGACTTGAGGTGTCAAGACTGTCCTTTCATGGGTAGCTGTGGAGGTGCTCTTGCCTTGTACTAGGCAATCCGTGCTTAGTAATCCGGCTCGTAGTCACCACAGTTAGTCATGTAGTGAGATATGAGATTACCAATAGTAGGACTCGTTACCTTGTAGTACCAGGGCAAGATCCTAATGGAGTTGATATTTTGGTTCTAATAAAATAAATTTCTGGTCAGGAAAAACATGTCTTATTCAATGTAAGATTGAATTATTAATTAGATCAATAATGATAAGTCTTATTTTAATCAGAACGCAAATTATCACTTATTAGAATATTGACTGATAGGGTTTGACATGCCGTGACTCTAATTAATATCAGGATCATAACGAGAGGACTTAATATTATGATTTAGATGTCAAAATAATATTTGTAATTTTATCGGTAATTAAAAGGAGAATTCCGGAAGGATATTTAATATCCCCGGGTATACGAGGAATTTAGAAATTGTGTCAAATATAATATTAATGAGTTAATATTATATTTCTGTTTCGATAAAATTAATGACCTTATAAGTCACACCAAATACATTATTAGTCTAGTCCATATAAAGATGTGGGGAGTAATTTAATTGAGAATTAAATTAGAAATGATCACTTATATTTTTGAATTAAAATTAATGTTGATTAATTTTAACTAATTCTCCTATTTATAATTTTAATTAAAGTGTTAATTAAAACTATAATAATTTAATTAAGTTGTTAATTAAATCAATTATATTGGTACATTAAAGTAATTACTACATATAATAGAAGAGAAAATTGATTATATGATTAATGGTGGTAGCTAAAAATGAGCTATGCAATTGTTGCACTATCATTGTATCATAAATCAAAATTCAAAAAAAATGTCATAAGGCCAACCATCCTAATTAATCTTTCAGAACGATTAATAAAAGGGTTGGGGTGGGGTTAAGGAACCAGAGGGTTCCTGAGGCTCTAATGCGAGAAAAATTGTTTTTCTCTCAAAATTTTTCTCTTTGATTAGTAATCATATATTTGGAACTAGCAAAAGGAGTTTTTATCAACGCAAATAAAGTTTTTGATCTTTTTGCTTGATTTGCACCTTGGTGATTTCGGTAATAAATGATTTGTCTTAATCATTTTATTTTCCATTTTGTTCTTAAAATCATAGGATGATCTTGGCAAAATGAATTTTATCCATAAAAATTACAAAATATATTTTGCTAAAAATTATGGATAAATGCTCGAAATTAACATGAAAAGTGTGTTTCCACGTCATGCAATATTTGATTGCATGTTTCAGTAAAATTAAAAATTTTTTAAAACTATAATTTTGACTGAGACCTAAAGCTCACCTCAATCCAAATAATGCTTCCACTGCCAATAGCCACAAAAGTTACTATTTGGAGAGAAATCACCTGGACATATGGGTAAAATGTTTCATTAGTCTTAAAAGTTTTGTATGTGTATCAAATTGGTATACAAATTTTGTTGTGTATTAAATTATTACCAAAATTTTGAAATTGAATTTTATATTATAATATCCAAAACTTTTTCAGTATTCACATCAACAAAAATCAACCGAAAAAGTATTTAGAACTATGATCTTAAACAAATTTCAAATATCAATACCAATTTGATGAAAAGAAAAGTTTTAATATATATATATATATATATATATATATATATATATATTACTATTAAATTATTTTTCCTCGGACATATGAAAGTGAGAGATGAAACGGAGAAAGGGGTGGGAGGCTGGATTTCCGTGAGACACCACCTATTATTTTTTTGCCATTTTATTTTATTTTTACAAATAAATATTTTTCACTTATTATTCTTACGTTTTATACATTTCCTCACAGGCCCCTCTTATGCACAAAACTGAATCTAAATTCAACCAATTCGGTCTATATTTTATAAGAGACTTTAGTATAATTTTAATTTGATACTTTTCTATCAATGAAAAATTCTTCATTACTTTACCGAACCAAGTTGAATAAAATCAAATTGAATCTTGAAAATTTTAAATTCGATTCAGTTATTATATTCTTGAATAGTTCGGTTTGGTTCAAACTTCGTGCATATCCTACTTTCCTTTTCTATTCAATCTTCCATCAATTGGGATTTCTAGTTTCATGGAAGTTTCATTTTAATACTTTAATATTTACTTCAAAGAAATTTAACTGTTGAGCATACATTATTTTTCCATTGAATCTTTAAGTTTTAATTTAGGGAAAATTGCACAAAAAATTTGGAACTTTGCATTTTTTCACACTTATATCTAATTGTAGAAAAAATTTGAGTTTAATTAATTATATAAATTTTTAGTTTTGTAACAAATATTGCCTATAATACAATGAACCTCTCTCTAATCCTATATGGCAGTTACATTTTTTTATACATCAGTGCCGACAGTAACTGCTAGCTAATTAATTTAAATTTAAATTAGTTTTCCATATAAGAGCTACGTAGGATTGAAGTAAGATTTATTGCACCCGATGCAAATTTTGTTATAAAACTGTAACTTCATATAATTAAACTTAAATTTTTATACAATTGGATATAAGTGTGAAAAGTATAAAATTCAAAATTTTTTATGTAATTTTTCCTTTAGTTTATTTATATTAATTCTATCAACTTTTATTCAATTGAAATTAAACCCTTATTTATCTGTAATAAACAATTGAATTACAAGAAATCAAAATTGAAAATTTTAATTTAAATAAAACAAAAAATTGAAAGCTTAACATGATAATTTGGTTGATCAAAACATTAATTATCGATACAAGTACACGTGAAGGAGTATGTATCTTTTTATTTGAGTCATTTGTAAAAGGAAATTTTACACAAAAACCATAACCCGCGCACAAATTTATAAACTTATCGGCCATCAAAATTTTTTTCAAAAATACCGAAATCCAGTCATTAGTTTTTCAAAATCGAGAAGCTAAAATATTGAGCTAAATTATCTCTCTCAAATTCAAATATCTCATGATCTCCTCAAATTCAAATTGAGCTATCCTTTTTTCTTCAAATTACATCTTAAATCGTTCAAACTCTTCTGAATTCCTAATCAAATTCATAATCATTCAAACTCCTACAGTCATTGTTGTCTTCTTCAATAAAATTCTGCTCTTCTTCAAAAAAATTCTGCAGAATTATATATGATAACTGATTACAATAATAACTCAAGGTACATTATTTAATTTATTTTTGTAGCACACATATAATGAGTATAATTGTAACACACTCCCATATAGCATATTTAACAGTTATACGAGAGAGTACTACTGCATACTTATTACTATACTTATCACTATTATCCATCTTTTAGTATTTACCATCTGAACATATTATAAAATTATTTGTCTCACCATACATATCATACATATCAATATACATCCATATAAATGAATAACATAAGTCCATGCCTTTAAAATAAATCGAAATCATACAACCTGAAAACCTGAACTTAACACGCCCAAAATAACATATCCATAATCTGTAATACAATTTAAAACAAAAACCAATTCTATCCAAAATAAATGATAAGAAACGAAATGCATAAATGTGAGCTGACTTTGGATCTAACTACTCTGATTGGCTCGGTTTTTTCGTGTCAACTCTGCCTACAGCTCTAGACCTGCATGCAGAAAATCCACACATTAAGCTATCCAGCTTAGTGGTACTTATAATCATAAATTCTAGCATGCATATCATACCATTCATATCATATAGCAATGTTATAACAAAGTCTCACATATAGTAAATCATGCCAATATCAGCATATTACCATGTTTATATAAATCAAGCAACCAATGACCATAGTGTACCTGGTAAGCGGAAGCCATTTTTTATAATAACAGATATTGTAAAACATTTGCTTTATTTCGTTATTTTCTTTATCTTGCCCAATTACTCTATACTAGATTACTAGATATGGGTTGTAAATAGGAGCGCTCTCCAAAGCTTGGACCACCTTATTCACCTACTAATAAGTTCTGTTTAACTGTATTCATGCTCAAGTCAAGTGCGCTCTCCAGAGCTTAGGCCAACTTGACTGAGAAAAATATAACTTGCTAGCATACTATGGTTAAGGGCACTCTCAAGGGCTTGGGCCACCTTGCCAAATAATAACTCATAGAAAATACTACGCTATCGTAATCACCCTCAATGACATGCCATTTATCCTATAAGTCCTAGTACGAGTAAGGGTATTTTAATCTTTTTCCTTTAATCGCATAAACCATATTTCATGATCAAAATAATATCTCCATGTCATCGCATGGCAAATAAAAAAAAAGTTCTAGCATATCCACACGTAATTCATCCATGTATCATTTTCATATATTATAAGTCATATCTTTGTCCATGTTTCAACATAATCATGTCCTTTATCTCATGTCATATCATGTTCCATGTATCATCATGTACACATACATATATCTCATGTCATATCATGGCATATCATGTAAGTATATCATTATCCTTACATCCATATGTCACATCATGGACCATGTATCATTTCTGTATACCATACATCATATATATCATCATGTTCACATTAAATTTCTCATGTCATGATTAATACAAAATGGGTATGCTGAATCACGAGAGCGATAAAAGTCCCGAGCGGGAACCCCCATATTGCGAGCGTGACTTCTGCGATGACAGCACCACTAATCCAACATTTTCACATGCCAATTCTTTTTAACGTGTTTTCAACACCACAACATCATTACAGAACCATCATATGACATATATACAAATCCAAATACCATTACTACTTGCCATTACTCATGTAATCCATCTCATATCAATATAACATATAAATCATACATAAATTATGTAATTACTTCACATAACAATCCCCAACTATTCATATCATGTTTCATGGCATTCAAGAGTAACATATCATACAATATACTTATGCTCTAACAATCATGCAGCTAGAAAGAGAATAAATATGATTATAGGTACAAACCTTAATCTATAAAGCTGTAAACTATAACACTTAAGTATCTCTCACATTTTATTGTTCATTCTCCATTTCTAAGCTGTTCGCTAGCATCAAACACATGAGCCAAGAGTTATAAAACATTTCATATATTATGTTCTAAGGGACCTTACCAAAAATTAAAGGAAAACCCTAACTTTATTGATAATAAACCATTAAATTGAATCTAAGAGTGTTAGGGACTTTAATCACTTACTGAATTACCTCTATAATTTCCAGAATGCAGGTGGGGAGTTCGGTTTATAGGTCTGTTCAAACCAACCTTGTTTTCTTGAGGAAAAACACTCAAAACCCTTTTTAATATACTCTCAATTGTGTTTTTATGGTGTTTAAACGATGGAGAACCAAAGGGGGAGGGGGGGGGGGTAAAGGAATAGCTCTATGATGAGCTCTAGTGTCTAGGGGTGGCTAGGGTTATTAGAAAGATGAAAAAGATGAAATGAGATCGGATTTAAATAGAGTAACCACCCAGACAGAATCGCGAGTGCACGATAGGAATCGCGAGCGCGATCCTTGAATAACGAGCGCGATTCTGTTATGTCTACATTCATCATTTTAAACCAAAATTTGATCCATTTTACATTCTTACTTTAATTACTATAATACCACATAAATTCTAGGCCCTAAATTGTATTTGTTACAATAATGCACTGATCATCAATGAACAAATCATAAAATTTGCAATACTCAAACATATTCATTATATTAAGAATAAGGAATATCTTCAGTAAATCCTTGGTAAACCATTCATACATATCTGTTGAATAATGGTAAACCTTCAATAGGTAGGTGCTACATAATTGCCTTGAAAAATGATAAGAAAACAGTTTGTAAACTTTTGATATGTTTTGAGGTTAAATTGTTGTAAACATTAGTTGTACTATAGCTTAATCTTTGGCAAACCAAGCGTAAATATTTGGTAAACCTTAGGTAAACCATGGGTAAAGTTTAGGTAAAACTTGGTTAAACCTTGAGTGAACCATGAGTAAACATTAGGTAAACCTTTGGTAAACATCAAGTAAACCTTAGGTGTACCTAGGGTAAACCTTTAGTAATCTTTGGGTAATCAGGGTAAACATTACGTAAAGTTTTGGTAATTCTTAGGTAAACTTTATGTATACCTTGGGTAAACATTGTATTAACATTCTGTAATCTCTATTACTTTAATAGAAAAAAAAAACACATACCACTTGTTATAATATACTTAAATGCTTCATTAACAATTTTCAAATTTACAGGAAGAAATGGAAAACATTCCAATTGTCATACATCACAGCGAGAAGTAGGATGAACAACAGAATTACATCGATTTTATAGTTAATGGCATACTAATTCCAGTTAATTGCAATTTTCACAACCTATTGGGAATTTTACATGACAATCTGCATTTAAATAGAGATCTTAACACTATTGAGATATTTGAAGGAGAATTATGCACCTTTAAAAATTGAGGAAAACACAAGTCTTTCATTCTACTTAGAAATCAAGAAAAACGAGACAGATGTCACAAAGCTGCCATTCTGCATAACTGTACAATAAAGACCTATTGATCAAAGCTGCTTCAGACATACTTATATCCAAAATGAAGAGCATATGAGAGCTGAATAAGCAAATAGATACATAATTTCAGTATTTGAAAATACTTAACAAATAATGAAGATAAAAATCAACCTATAGATATTTTACATTATGTAAATACATTATCAAAAGATGTATTCAATGTCAACACAGAAGCTAAAAGCCCAATATCGTCATTTATAAGTGATCCAACATCAACAACTAAAATCACAAAAAATTAGACATATATAAACAAAGAGACATTCAAAAAGGTGCTTATTTATAATGTAATAAGCATACACTTCCAATGCGTAGTCAAAAAATCATGCACCAAGACATACATTGTCACATGCATAGACAATAATTGCAAATGGTGCATTTGAGATTCAACGAAAGGTAAATTTTATATTTCCAATAGTCTTGCAAATATTTGATTTGCATTTAGTAAACATTGTATAAACCTTTCATGGAACTCAAGTAAACACTAGGTAAACATTGGATAAACGCTAGGTAAAACTTGAGAAAACCTTAGGTAGACCTTGGATAAAACTCAAGTAAACCTTAGGTAGACCTAGGGTAAACCTCGGGTAGACCTCTAGTAAATCTTGTGTACAGCTAAGGTAAACCTTGTGTAAACTAGTTCTAAATGGTCAATAAATGTTATTGACTAACTAACATTCCCAAAAAAAAAATTCTTACAATGGCAGGAAATATAAAAATAATTAAAGTCAGAAAATTCAATAACATTCACATATGCTGTCTCAAAGTTGGATTGGTAGACCAAAGACAAGTAACTTCATCTATAGTTGCTAACTACATTAAACCAAAAATATACTAGTGAGAAAAGAAAATACAAACCCCAAGAGATTATAAAAGATATGAATGATAAGCATAGCATGAAAATCAACTATATGAAAGCTTGGATGTTAAAGGAAAAAGCACAAGAAATGGTTAGGGGTAAACTAGTTGAATCATATACTCTCTACCAAAATTCTTATACACCTTAAAAGTAAAAAATATAGGCTCATTTATGGATCTAAAAAAGGAGGACAACAACACATTCCTCTACACATTTATGGCATTAGATGCATCAATAAAAGGCTGGAAACACTGTAGACTAGTAATGGTTGTTAATGGCACCTTCTTAAAGGCAAAATATGGTGGGAAAAGCTGATAGCATCAATACAAGTAGCAGCTGAAAATGATGCAGCATGGGAATGGTTCTTTACAAAAGTTAGATATGCATTTGGTTGTCCCCAAGGAATGTGCATAATTTTAGATAGACATGACAACATACAAAAAGCAATAGAAAAGGTATAACTTGAAGCTGCATATGGTATATGCACATACCACCTTTTGACCAACCTCAAAACAAATTTCAAAAGGAACTCAACGAACATCAAAGAACCATTCCTTAAGGTAGTAAATGCATATACTGCAAAGGAATGTGAAATGTACATGAAAGAGATAGATGACATAGATACAAGAATTAGACCTTATCTTACATCAATTGGATACCACAAGTAGGCCAGAGCTTATGCAACAAACAATAGTACTTAGTGATGACATAAAATATAGTCGAATCAATTAATGCAGCAAACAAAGAATATAGACAATTACCAATAACAACATTACTGGAGTATCTATGAGGTTTAGTACAAGACTGGATGAATAAAAATCGAAACAATACAAGGGCAACTTTCACAAAGTTAGCAACAAGACTTGAACAAATGCTATCACAAAAATACCACCACTCAATGAAAATATAGGTAAAAATTCTAAATTCTCTTAAACATTTAGTAAATATATGCTATAGCTCGGGTACAGATGTGCTACTTGTTTGTAAACCTTTGGTATATCTCTACTAAACCTTAGGTAAACATCCATTATATGTTATGTAAAGCTAGGAAACATCTATCTTAAATCTTGGGTAAACATAAGGTAAACTTTAAGTAGAGATTTGGTAAATCTTACGTAAAGCTTGGAAAGATCTATGCTAATCTATAGGTAAACCTCTCATAAACTATGCAAATACTCTGCTAAAAATTAGGTAAACATTTGATGTATGTTGAATAAAACTAGTAAACATCTATGCTAAACCTTAGGTAAACATTAGGTAAACCCTAGGTAAATATTAGGTAAACATTGAGTAAACCTTCAGTGAAGCTTAAATAATATATAAAAATTCAAAACAAAACTAACAAGAAATATTTATCTTTCCATGTAGGTAAAAGGATCAAATGATGATTTATTCAATGTATAAGAAGGTCAAAATCCATTCACAGTAAACTTGCTACAAAGAATATGTACCTATAGAAGATTTCAACTTGATGAGCTAACATGTCTATATATATTAGCTGTATTAAACCATATAAACCAAGATTTATATCCTTATTCCTCGCACTTCTACATAAAAGAAAACATTCTAGCAACATATGATAGAACTGTGTATCCACTTGGAAGACTACCAACTTAGGAAATACCAGTAGAAGTTGAACAAATACAAGTAAAACCACCATAAGGAAGAATAAAAGCTGGAAGATCAAAGAAAAGAAGAATACAAGCACTATAGGAGACAAAAAAAAAAAACAAATGTAGCAGATGTGGACAATACAGCCCCAACAGAAAAACATGTAGAAATGTACCAAAATAAACAATATTTTGTTTGAATAAACAGTAATTTTAGCAATTTTGAATAATATGCATGATGATAATACTAGTAAATCTCACATTAAGATGAAGATATTTCGGTATACATTTGCTATGTGTGAAACATCTAGATTAAACCTAAGGTAAACCTATACAATATCTCTCATAAAATGTGCAAAATATATAGAGTAAAGCTTGGGGTAAACCTCTAGTATATCTCTTGGGTAAACTTTGGGTAAACATCTAAGAGGGTGTTTGGTTTATAAAAAAAAAGGGTAGGAATGAGAATAGGAATAACTGCTTCCCATTGTTAATGGTTGGTTAGGAAAAAAATTAATAGGAATGAGAATGCGATTCCCCTATCAATGAGAATCACCTATTCTCCTCTCCCCTCTAAAGAATGAAAATTTCATTCCCATGAAAATTAAGTCTAATTAATTAAATATAAATTATAATTATTTTTAAAATTTTTGAGTATACTCTTAATTAATGTTAGAAGATATTATAAAAAATATAATATTTTAATAATATTATTTTTTAATAATGATAAAATTAAAAGTGTAGTTATTTTAAATAAATAAAATTTATATATAATTTAAGTTCAAATAATTCGAGAATCTCTTCTATATTATTTTTATAAAAATTATATTATTGTTGAACAACAAATTTACATTTCAAAATAAATGGTTTTATATAAATATGATAATTTAACCAAACATATACAAGTTAAATTTCATTCTCATTTCCATCCCTTTATAAAATGAACCAAACACATGTCAAAATAAATCATTCTCATTCCCGTTCTCACCCTTGAACCAAATAGTTCCTAATATATATCAAGTGAAAGTTTGGAATACATAAACTAAATCTAGAGTAAACCTATGTAATATATCTGCTAAATATGTGAAATATCTATAGTAAACTTTAGGTAAACCTCTAGTATATCTCTTAAGTAAACCTCTATTATATGTCTTGAAAATGATGGGAATACATAAAATTCCACAAACTAATACCAATACCCACAATAACATTTACATCAGAAACTTAACACAAAATCATCACATATAATAAAAAAATCTATTGTAATATGAAAAATTATGGAGGCAATGGTATACATAAATTATATTATATTATATTTCAAAATAAGAGAGTACATATTACATAAAAGAAAATCAAGTGTAAAACTTACCATTCATATATAACTAACCCCTCCTCATTTTCTTCAACTTTCTATATGCACGATCCTTACCATCGCTTACAACTGTGCCATCCAATTTTGCTTGACTATACTTCTATAAAGACATAACAAATCTATCTCAATACAAATCAATGGTAACTTCAGAAGGAATGTCCTTGCCAAGGATAAAGTGCTCAACAAAGAGGAAAATAAATGCACCACACTATCACTAAAAGAAATTAAAAACAAAAAATAAGAGAACAACAATCACTTGATATATAACAAAAAAACAACACAATTCAATACTCACACATATTCTTACTATGGCAGACCCTGAACTTCTACTAGATCAAAGGGATCTTTTGGATTCTTATTGTCATACACCTTAGACTTCATATATTTTTGCCTCTTCCCATCATATATGCCAGCAAGAGAAAGAAAAAATGGAAACATAACACAATAAGGCTTCAAAGCATCTACAATAATAACCATTTGCTGAGCACTGGACAATGAATTGTTTACATATATGTATCTCTCCTCAAAACTTAGCCTTGCCATAATCCATTGATCCTTATCTGTTACATGAATAGGAAAAATAATATGCTCCAATTCTACTCATGACGTATTATACTGAAATTGTAGCCCCAACATAGTATTCATCATTACATCATTAGCAATAGAGATTACAGATCTATCTTTCTTATTAGCTTGGTCATATCGTTTATACAAATTATTGATGTAAGAGTGGAAGTGGCAATTTGTTGTTGTAAACTTGACAAGACATTCATCTTCATTTTTACCTCTCTTACTGAAGTAATAGAAGATCACATTAAGGTGCTACAAATAAGAAAACAGAATAAATGTCAGTAACAAAAACCATAAAATGATCAGTAAACAAAATCAACACAGTCAACCTTGCATATGATATGGGTAAACCTTGATATACTAGAAAGAACTTTGGGTATATTTTGGGTAAATCAAAGGAAAAAGGGTATATATAAATCCTATGTAAACTAAAGGTAAACCTTGGGTGTAATATGGGTAAACCTTGGCATAACAGGGGCAACATCAGGTATACTTTGAGTAAAACTTTGGTACATTTTAGTAAACCTTTAGTAAATATAAGGATAAACCTTGGTAAACTAGGGTAAACCTCAGGTATACTTTCATGTGTAAACTTGGAGCAAACCTTCAGTATACTATGGT
This sequence comes from Balakata baccata, assembly GCA_949630135.1. NCBI lineage: Eukaryota > Viridiplantae > Streptophyta > Magnoliopsida > Malpighiales > Euphorbiaceae > Balakata > Balakata baccata. The sequence continues at coordinate 54,085 of CATIWF010091863.1, read as the reverse complement.
AAAAACTAGGTAATAACGGGACAACCTCAGGTATACTTTGGTTAAACTTTGGTATATACTAGTATACCTTTAGTAATATAAAGTAATATAAAGGTAAACATGCTAGGTATACTTTGGGTAAACTTTGGTATATACTAGTATTCCTTTAGTAATATAAAGTAATATAAGGGTAAATATGCTAGGTATACTTTAAGCCAAAAATTTAACAATAAAGTAAAAGATTAGCTATGAATAAAAAACTTACAGTATCATGTAAATAACAGTTCATAGTGTACAATTAGTAAAACCAGATCTTATCATAGGCAATAAAAATCATAAAATCCATTCCAGGCTCAATTTTATTTTCACTAGCTCTATACACTTTATTAACACTACAAAAAGTAAAAAAATATCAGTAAAATATAAAAAAAACATAAATGAATATTAAATAATAAAAATGCACAACTTTATCTTTTTCTCTTTAATTTGTGACACTCTACCTATATAATAGAAATAATCTCATTACATAAGTGGAAGGTCACGGACGAGCTAGATAAAACCGGTCCCAAATTAATACTTTTTGTTTAATAACTTAATTGACCTTTTCATATTCAAATGTACATACAAATTCAATTATTAAAACATACAATCATATTATGTAAACATATTATATTTGATTATAACTATCAAAATAAACAGTTTCTGGCTTACCAAATCTCGCATCCAACTATATATATATATATATATATAATATAAAAATATGTTCTTAATTATATACAAAATATGTCTATCAAATCCATATGCATGATCGTGAACAAAATACAAAAATAATAGGTCTCCGACCCACAAACCGGTATGATGCGTCTCCTCTAGCATAGGCTTGTACTTCCTCTATTAACTTTTCAGTCTACTATCTACAAGCTTCAGCTCCTGCGCGGGAAAAATCCACACTAAGCCATTCCTAATTTAGTGGTACATATAGGTATTTAAGTTTTTTCATGCAGTCACACAAATATGTAGCATAAATATATCATGGTATATTTTAAATAAATCAATACATATAATATAGGGAATAACATGCCAAAATAATACAGCAAAATTCATCTTCTGTTATATTACTGTTATATTTTTTCCATGTCATGAATTACACATATCCAAGTATACATAGTATATATACATATATATAAAATAAACATACCAATTTATCTCATGTTACCATATTTTATCACCTCCTTACCTTGTTCTTTAGGTCATTTAATAAATTTCTACATATTATCTTAATTTAATTAATTGTCATATGTTATTTTAATTTAATTAGTTTTCATATATTATTTTAATTTAATTAATTTCCTTAAATTATTTTCTATTTAATTAACCCAAATCTCATTCTATAAAAGCGTTAAAGTTTTAACATACAGTTGCAAGGATACATGGCAGATAATTTATAATACAATTCACAACAATCCATACATATATTGTAAAAGAATAAACATATCAATATATAGTGTCATAAGATTTAATGATAATATAACTCAATTATTAATTTAACTTACTATATTAAATACTTACAACTCAGATTATGTCAATTTCATATAAATAAATTCACATTACATTATACATTTTTCTTTTAATTTAATTCTTAGGTCATTTAATTAATTTCCATGTTCCTTTTTAGATTAAGTAGTCCAAATCTCATTCTCGAATTGTCCAAATAAAGAGTGTGAAGTATGGGCGCTCGTGGAGCTAAAGCCACTATGTCCTTAAATTATACCAATATCGGTATCATAATCCTCCTGAATGGTGCACAATCTATCCTAAGCTAGTTCTCAGGTAGAGAAATATGCAATTAAGCCTATTACTTATTTATTTTCTTTTTATATTAATTTGTTGTAATCGTTGTTCACTTTACATTTATAATGATAATATAATTATAAAATTTAAAATCGTGAAATTACATGATATTTCATTATATATAACCATTTAAATAATATTGGCATACTTTAATTAATTTTCCATACAATCAAAGCCACAAATCTTTATTACATAACTATAATTAATAATATTTTTATGATTCCAAGTATGCTATATAACTCCTCCTTTCATACCAAATACATATGTCACACACAAGTTTCAAACTTCACTCTTTATTATTATAATTATTCAATAACCAACCATTAACGATTATTATATATTTAATTAATCATGTATTAATCCAAATTGAAAATATACTATAATACATATTCCACATTCATGCTCTTTAATACACCTTAACAACCTTATAAACAATTTTTATATATCTTATCAGTCAATTTTTAATTCATATTTCTAAACATGCTATAACATGTAATTTCATTATTTAAATGCTCAATTCAATCTATTTAATTTGCAATATAGTTCACATGTTATAACAATCACATAATATTTTAGCAATAATTCAAGGTTCATAGACACGCTTCACAAACATTTCAATACAACAACCATATACATACTCTTTAATATCTTATTTATTATAATTTACATACCACATACATTTTTCGCTCATTTATATTTCCTAGCATGCCATCTTATCATTTTGACAACCATTTCACATTTACACATTTTAATGCATTATTCAAGCATGCAATTTATTCAATTAACATACAAGCATGCAATAAGGGTAAACTAAAATGTATATATGTACAAACCTCAATTGAGTTTTTTTTCCAAAATCCAAAATCTGGAGCTTGTCTACTTTTATGATTATTCAACTCGTTGAGGACCTAATTTGAAAATATAATTAATTAATACATTGTTAAAATACTTATTCTTAATATGGTTTAAAAAAATATCTAAAGTTTCTCCTAAGTGACAATGTAACCTTTAAGGACTTTTGACTCTATAACTTTTTCTATATATATCCAATTTATATGATTCCTATTTCTAATTAAATTTAACAATCAATACTATGACACATTAAAATTTTATAATTTTTGGAGTATTACATTATTTTTGGTGTAGTTCAAAAATTTGTCATGTCTTCTATCCTTAGACAGTTTTGAGATGCTAGATTTAAAAATTCATATCTTTCAACGTGTAAATTATATTTTTGTGAAACTTTTTATCACTTATAATGGACAATATAGAACTTTTTTTTTTATCACTTTTATTAATTCGGTCTCTAAGGTTCTTAATTAATAGGGACAATATAATTGATCCTGCACAATATAACTACCTGACCAGTGTCACTTCTTATGGTCATAACTCACAAAATATACAATATTTTAAGGTAAAGATTTCACATTATCTAAGACAGAGATCTAAAACTTTTATGTTTAACACTTTTGTTAATTAGTTTTATAAATAACTCAAAAATGATTACAAATTTGCTAGAGCTGCACAGGTACAAGGAAGTTGCTCAATCAAGGGACAATCATGATTCATTTAATTATAACTCAAACTACACAACTGAGATTTATACAAAATTTGGTATAAAAATAGAGCACACATAGAGCTCCAACTTTTATGTTTGAGTTTCATTTAATTCGACTCTTAAAATTATCAAAACAAGCCAATATTGTAGGGTATCCTCTTGATACTCCTATATGAACTAGTCTCAATCAATTATATATATATATATATATATATATATATATATATATATATCTTTTTATAGACCACATCTTGCCAAATTTATTTTATAACTATAAATCTAGGACATAAATCTACAAGTTTCATGTTTAATACTTTTAAAAATTTGGTTCCTATGGTCATTAAAATTGGAACATAAATTACAACCATAACACAATCCTAACAGTTCTAAATAACACGAGAACAATGGAAAGAAGATTACTTACCAAGAATAAATTAATTTGAAGTGAAATTGATGTGATTTTTAAGCCAAAGTATGAAGGAAATAGGCTACTATGGGAGGAGAGGAAGAATGGAGAGAAAAGTGTAGAAACTCATCATTTTATAGGGCCAAAATGGCCACTCCACCGACTTCACCAAAATTTCCCATCCATCAACCTTTTTTTTTGGTTTGCCACTTTTTTTTTTAATTTTTTTTCTTTTTCTTCCCTCTTCTTTTTTTTTTTAACTTATTTATCTATTATTATAATTTTCACATTTTTACATATATCAGTCCCATTAGTTTTTATTAAAAAAAATGCAATTTAAGAACGCGGTCTAATTTAATCAAATTAATTTATTTTAATTCTAATTTATTTATTCATTCATTCAATTTATTTTAATCTCTAATTTAATTATTTATTCAATTTTATTTCTAGTGCCTTTCATGTGATTTCTATGTATATCTCACACTTATTCTAACTAGGCCCTAATTAGCGGGCATTACATAATTGACCTTTCATAATCCAGTCATTAAATGATGACTTATCACTAAATGCAGGTCCCTCTTGAAAAAGATTATTAAAAGGATTTGACAGTTCATACACTACTCTTGATTCAACACCTGAATCCTCTACTACTGAACCAAATTTGTTCACAACAGGCGATTTCATGTGAGCTATTAGTTTAGTCTTCCTTTTGAAAATATTACCAAGTCCTAGCCCTCTCTATTCCATTGTATCAACTACTATATTTTCTTTCTCTACTGGATTTTCAAGAGGAGTAACAACATTAGCACCAGTACATTCTACAACTCTCGAATCTTTCTTATCAACTTCACTATCAGATGTTATATCATTTTTCTCTCCTGGAATTTTAGGACAGCAACAGAACTAGTAGATTCTACAACTTCTAAATTTTTCTTATCTACTTCATTATCAGGAGTTAGTGTCAATAGAGTAAAGATGGTTCAACAACATCAATAACATACTCTCCATGTTGTTTCACAATTGAATCAATCTTCTCAAAAACAAAATCATTATAGAAAGAATATAAGTCCTTATTCAAATCTACTTCAGCATTCTGAAAAAATTGTATACACCTAGAGTAAATATTGGATAAATTATGTAGAATAAATATCATGACTATAAATTGTATATACATAGAGTAAATATTGGATAAATATTAGGTAAATCTTGGGTAAATCCTTTAGTAAACTTCGGGTAAACAATGGGTATATGTTAGGTAAATCCTCTAAAAGAACCTTAGACATATACGGGTACACTTTAAGCAAATATTTGGTAGACATTGAGCAAACTTTAAGTAAATCTTTAATAAATACTAGGTAAACAAATCTTAAATTCTTGGTAAATTTTGGGTAAATCCTTAAGTATACATCAATAAAACTCACTTTAAATTCAAAAGGCGCACACTAAAATCTCACAACACAATAAAAAAATATATAAAAAAAACAAAGCTTACATGCTCATCGGAAACTAAATCAATAACAACAGTGTCTTTGGGGCAAATTTGCTTCTTTCAATCTCATCAATTTCAGCCAAGACACCTTCACTAAAGAAAGAATCTGCTAAACTTTTGTTCTCTCCTTCATTCACATCCTAAAATAATATAAAATAACCAATCAGTAAATGCTTAACAATCACAAAATAAAACATTAATCACTTGAAAAAAAAAATCAAAACATAAAAATTAAAAAAAAAATCAATAACTTACAGTTGATTAAGAAACAACTACAAAAACTTCAGCAGCCTTCAAAACAACCTCGAATTTATTTATTTTTTTTTTAGAAATAGCCACAAATGAAAATGGATTGCTTGGATCCTCATTCAAATAATCTTTAGCAGTAGAAACATCTTTATCTACTTTATCTACATTATCTACACTATCTATATTATTTACATTTTCAACACTAGCCATATCCACACTTTTAACATCGACATTATTAACATTCCCAACAGCAACATCCTATTCATCATCACCTCCATTATTACCAGCATTATTACCACCATCATCATCATCATTCTTCTTATCCTGGTAAGCATCAACACCCTTATTAGTCTTCTTACCATCATCATCTTCATCTCCACTCTTTTCACTTGGTTTAAAATCAATTTCTTCATTATCAAATTCAAAATGAGATGAACTTTCCTTAGTACTCTTCTTCATTTCTTCATCCTTGTCTCTTTCAACCTTCTTATTATTTAAACCAATAGCATCAACCTTTGACTCCAAAGAGTGAAAATGTCCAAAAATCTCGTCTACCTTATCCTTAATGAATGATTTAAGTGTGCCAATCTCCTTCTCAATCCTCAACTGCCTATAGCATATAGCTTTCAACATTTCATGCATCTTCTCATTTGATTGATGAGAAGAAACACCTGCATTTACCTTAGGAATATTTCCAAAATTAGGACCTAAAGGATTTGATTCTCCTAAAGCTACAACACTCTTAGAAAAAAATTTAGAAACCATTAGTCCTCAGTTGGTTCAATACTCTTCAAATTTTAACTAAAAAAATAAAAATAGAAATATGAAATCAATAAACAATGAGTAAAACTTGAGTAAACCTTGAGTAAACATTTGGCAAACCTCAGGTAAATGTTGGGTAAATCCTAAGAAAACCTTAGGTAACCCTTAGATAAACCTTAGTGTACTTTATCTTATCATTCAAAAATTTTACATTACAATCAATAAAAACACATAAAAGAAAAAAGAACTTAATCTAAAACACAAACCAAAAATTATTTAAATTCAAAAAATAAAAGTAAAATAAAAAAAGGAAATTACCAGAGAAGTCTTTCTTTGAAAAAAAGGAACTCTACATCATTTTGAATGGAGTAGAAATACCAAAACAAGACTAGTTCATAATACATGGGATAGAATAAGCAACACAAGTAGCAAGCTTACCCTCACCTGCCTAAACGCATTCATAAAACCAAACTTGAAGAGCCAATGGAAATCTAATGACTTTATAGCCAGAATTCTCTCTACTGTGAACCTTACCCTTCAATGAATTAATGGTCTCAAATGGTAGTTCACATAATTAGCATTATCCACTATATTAAAAATGCTCTAAGAAATAAAGACTAACAATCTTCAACACATCTTCATCACTCTCCCATTATCCACAAAGGAAAACCTTTTCAGGAGCCCATTTGTCTACCTTATTAAATCCACTAAAATACTTTTGTAACAGACTATTGCTCTTGCACCTATATCCCATTACAGATTCATCACAAGTACATTTCAAATAGATAATGACAGAAAAATCACCAATAGAAAAAAGCATGGGTGGACCACCAATAAGAAACCACATCTTATTAACATTATGCTGGTTAATCTCCCACAACAACAAATGATATACCAACTGATTCTAAAGCTTCAGACCAGGAAAATCTAAATAAGGACCAAAGCAAGTTGTCTGAAACATTTGAACTTGTTGAGCACCCAAATACTTTAAAAGCTTCTCCTTCACCAGATCTTTCACAAATACACAGTTCATGTTAGAGATACGTCTAAAAGGCAATCGCATTAGGCACTTAGTGTACACATTCATAATGACATTCTTTCATTATATTAGTATTCATTTGCATGTGAATTGATATAGATCTTAAACTAATTAATGAAAGTCCATGATATGAAACATAGCATGAAGGAAACCATGATGAGATCATGATAATGAGATTCCTATCATGTGTAATTGTGTTAATATCTAAATTATCCCTAGTTATAGGATCTGGGGCATTTTTTATCCGGATATACTAGCACATATTATACTCCTTGATTGGATTAAGCAGTAGACCTCATAATCTGTGAGCATGAGATGTTTAGAGTCAACATATGGATGCTTGCTAAGAGTAGTTAAGTACATTGGATGACCCACTATGAGGCAACCATATGAGTTATCAATTCAAATGACAATGATAGTCTCATCATAGCAATGATGTAAGTATCCTCAAACTTGAGGTACTCAAGGATATGTTGGATATTGATTATGTACTTTGACTCCATTCCTTGTTGCCTCACAGAGGTCTCTCATAAGGTGGTGATTAGGTATAGCTTGAGATATGTGAAGGTAATTGGATAGCCAATAGAGGATTTACTGCTCTTGATAAAAGGAGTGTATACCCACGGTCTCTTGTTGGGATCATTACTCGAGAATTTCTAGCTAAAGTGGAAATGTCACGAAGATGGTCTATAGTGATATGTCTAATAGAGTAATGAGTCCTAATGACAAGATCTAACATCAGTTGGTCTAGGTGTGATGTAGTCAGTCTAATGGAAATTGACACATAGTCCATGCTTTGAATCGAGTGGGGTATAAAGGATGAATTGCACGAATTATTGTTTGTGGAAAGATTCATTGTCAAACCATTGACTTTCCAATTAGTTGAGGGTCACGATGTGTTGTTGGATATCATTCATGACTTGCTCAAATTAATTGTTAATTTGGGTGGGTAACATAAACGGGAACCTAATGGTTCACACGCATTGGAGGCGTGAAGGAGTAAAATGGTCTTAGATGGATTCCAAAATATGAGAGAGAAATTTAGGGCTGGACAGTATCAGAATCACGTGTTCTTGCGCGGGCTAGTAACGTGCGAGCAGGCCTACCAACCCACTTGCTAGCCAGCTCAACAGTCCCAATCTTGCCTATTTTTGTGGTCTTTCAAAATTTGAAAAGTTTTTAGGTAGGATTAAAACTCTATACCCTATAGGCATTTTTGGAGACATATAAATATTAATTTTCCAGTAAAAAATTAAAATGCCATCAAAATGAATTATGAGAAAATTCATAGAAAATTCTCTCAAATAACATACACCTTGCTAGCACATTGTGTGTGTTCAAACCATCACTTTTGAGGTTTCTTTCTTCTATTTTCGAGTGGATTAATGTTATAGGCGATCTTAGTTTGGATTGTTGTAGTTTGCAACAATGCAATAAGAAGAAAAATTGAAGAATCAACCCAAGAAATTAAAAGTATTAGTTCTAACTATGTATTTATTCAATTAGTTTTAATGGCACTAGTAGAATCCTATGATTCGGGTTTTGAAAATTTTTAATTTCCGCTGCATTTTGGTATGTGATACATCTTTAAAACCTAATATTGGTATCAAAGTTCCCTTGTGTCTATTAAAATCAATTTTTATTAAAGGTGTAATTGGATTGCACGGTTTTGGCAATTTTGGTTCCATAGGTTTAAAAAATTGAAATTAATTTGTAAAATTTGTTTTAAATATTTTTCTTTCTATAATATGATCATGGGATGATTAAGAATGATTATTTTGATTGAAAAATGGTTTGAATATCATTCAAATAATTAATTTTGAATTTATTGCAAAATTGTGTAAAACTATATTTTGATGAACTAGTGATGTTATTTAGTTTAATTGATGGGGCTGTTCATAATATTTTTGTAATTTGATTATGAAAAAATTATTTAGACATATTAAGAATGTGTTTAATTTTCTGAAAATGACCAATAATTAATTAAAATTGTTTTAATTAATTTTACAAGCAAACAACAAAACGAGACTATTTTAGTGCACTCTATGGGACTGTTTTATTTGAATTTTTTTGTATATGTATACCTTAAAATATTTTTTATATGATATTTAATAAGTTATTTTGATTTTAAATGCAAGACAAAATTATTTTTCTCAAATTTAATTTTCTACATTAATTATATATGGTAAATGAGTGGTTTTAAGTGTCTAGTGTGTCAGTTCATTTGTCTTGATGATTTTAGCTTATGCCGAAATTATTTTAATGGGCTTGAGCTAATCTAAAAATATTTAGAATGATGATATAAGGTTTTAGAAATTTTAAAAATTTTCGCAAATTAATTTCGAATTAATTTAAGTTGAGCAATTTAAATCTAATATGACTAGATAATGGTGTGTATGTTAAAATTAAATTGTTTAATTTTTGACATCATAATGACTAAATTTCAAGGTGGATTAATTTTGAATTAATTTATGGAAATATAAAATTTAATTAATTTAATTAAATATTAAAATATATATTAAATTGACATACAAAATTGAATTAACCGAAACAACATAAGTATGCAATCTTCGGTTCTAGTGTTGAAACCGCTTTTCAAATTTGGAATCCAAAATTGTTACTACATAATTTATCTTTATTTTATGAATTAGAGAATGCATGCTAGGGATATATTTTCAAATTTGGAATCCAAAATTGTTACTACCTAATTTATCTTTATTTTATGAATTAGAGAATGCATGCTAAGGATATATTTTCAAATTTGGAATCCAAAATTGTTACTGCCTAATTTATCTTTATTTTACAAATTAGAGAATGCATACTAGGGATGTAGGGATTTCATGATGGATGATTATGTACTTAAGCCCAATGTGATTGAGCATGCATGCTTAATTTTTTTTATGGTAAATAGGGCATGCGTGTCCCTGCCTCTCCTTTTTCTCATGTATTTCTCTTTTCATGTCACTCCCCTCAAATGTAAATTGAGATTTTTTTTTTGAAATATGTAATTAGATTATATAGAATTAGGATAGAATAAAGATGCAAAGGAGCAAGAAGCAAAGAAGATGGTACTATAGACAAGAAGACTTAGAAATATGAATTTAATTTCTATTTTTGGGTTGTAACTCATGCATATACCTAAGTGAGACATAGTCAATCTCTTTTTTGCTCAAATGATTGACATTAGTATGTCTATAATCATGTTATATAGTTAGTGTAACCATAATCATATCATATAGTTAGTGTAACTATCTTTATATATCTATGTGATGAATGTATGATATATAAATGCATGCTAAAATAACATGATGAGACTAAATTAAGAAAATCCCTCACTTAATTAACATTAAAGCTAAGGCCTTCCATTAATATGGCAGAGTTCTTTTAAAATTAGGGTTGTTGGGCAAACTCAAGCCCACTCTACAAGAATATGTTCAAACTATGGAAATAAGATTTCCTTATTAATGGGGCAGCTTTAACAAGAAGCATTGATTTGTTGGGCAAACCTAAGGTCAATGTGGATTAAGGCAAAGTTGGGTAATATATGTGAGATATACATGCATCAAGAGTTGATAGCCTAATGTAGATGCACTGTAACACTCTCCCATATATGCATACTAGCTCGCTATATAACGGAATGCTATTACATCCATGATACTGAACCTTTAGCTATTGTTTCCTTTTTAGCCTTTAACAATTTACATGATTTTGTTCATTTGTTTATCCATGAAAACATGTACCATGTATGTAATTATCATGCATTTAGACTTAAGAAGAAAATCCGTAAATAATAAATCTAAGTTCCAAGGCTAAACACACCCAAAATAAAATATCCATAATCCGCAATGCAAATTAAAACAAAAATCCAATTCTATCCCAAATGTATGATAAGAAAAGAAATGTATAAATGTGAGCTTTCTTTGGTTTTGACTAGCTTGACTTATTCGTGTCAACTCTACCTACGGCTCGAGACCTGTATACAGGAAACCCATATACTAAGCTATCCAAACTTAGTGATACATATAATCATATAAATTCTATCGTGCATGTCACTCTAACATATCACAAACCAATTCATGCCACATATCATATAATTCATATATCAATCATGTCATATTATCATGCCAAAATGTTTCATGCCACATCAACAGAAGCGTAGCTAGTAGGCGAAAGCCATGCCATATATCATACAATTCATATATCAATCATGTCATATTATCATGCCAAAACATTTGATGCCACATCAACAGTAGCGTACTTAGTAAGCGGAAGCCATTCCTGTATTTATAAGAACAGTAATACATTTACCTCTTTCCTGTTCATTCATTTAATTTGCCCAGTTACTCTATATTAGACTACCAGATATGGGTTGTCAATAGGGGCGCTCTCGGAGAAGCCACCATACCCACCTAATCATAATTGTCTATATATGTACCTAAGTCAAGTGTGCTCTCGGAACTAAAGCCAACTTGACTCATCACTATATATAGAAATTGCTAGCATAATGGATCAAGGATGCTCTCGAAACTATAGCCACCTTGCCTGAAAATAAATGCATGGAATAATTCTACGGTACTGTAACCATCCTCAATGGTGCACCATCTATCCTATAGTCAGTCCTAGTACCAGTCAGGGCATTTTAGTCATTTCCACTTTATTCGCATGAATAATATCCCATGTTTATAAAATAGCATTTCCATGACATTGCATGGCGACATAAACATGGTAACGTATTATCATTCCCATATCACATCACATCACATCATAAACCATGTATCATCATATACATGTCCAATGATCTCATGTCATGCCATAGCACATAGGGCATAATATTATTTCACAATATCCAACTAAATTATCTCAATTATCTCATGGTATACAAGGTATATTTATATCTTTAATATTACCATATCCAAAATCATACTTCTACATATAAGCATGTCACATATACACATTGGCACATTACGGTGTGCTGCTGGCCTAGCCCATTGCGGGCCTATGTAGGCCGGGATAGCATGAGTCCCGATTGGGACTCCCCTTTCCAAACTGGGAAAGGCCCAACATCAGCAAGGAAAATTTCAGTTTTCACACACTACCCCAAATCTCTTGATTCTAGAGCACAATATCAATATCAATATCCAGAACACTATAGATCATAGGAACAGCCCACATTGTCATTTCAAACATTGTATAATCCATTTAACTCATTAAATACCAATTTAACATGAAATATCATGAATAATCCATGCCATTAATTCACACCGTTATGTCCAAACCTTTCAAATCATTATTCATGGCATTTACCTGATACAAACCATCCAATATACCTAAACACTAGCAAACATGCAACCAGAAAGCAAATAAATGTGATTATATGTACAAACCTCTAACAATGGAGCTGGAAATCTTTACTATCAATGTTCCTCACCGCCTCAGTGATCGTTTTCACCTTCCGTCATGTTCCTTATCAGAAGTAACACGTTCTAATGGTCATAAACCCATAAAAAGGGTTAAACATAATATGTTCATATAGGGTTATCGAATTTAAACCCTAATATAAGGAAAAACCTCCAAACCACCATGCAAACCCTGAAATAATGCGATTAAAAGCTTAGGAAGTATAAATACTTACTGAATCACCTCTGGAAATCAAGAATAGAGGTGAACAAATCCGATTTCAGGGGCTGTTTGGCTGATAACTCGTGTTATTGATGAAAACACCCAAAACCTAGTGGGTCGATATCTAATGTCCCTAAGAATGTCCTCTCGTATTCATAGTGAGGGCTATGGGTTCGCCATAAAATAGTGGGAGCTATAATATATTTTATTAAAGACCTAATATCATGCATTCTTTCATGTACACACTTCTACATTCTCAATCTTTACATATAGGTTGTTAGAATCACATCATTCAATATGAATCAAAGCATAATCACAAGTCATACATTTTGACTAACCTAAGCTTCCTAGACTGGCTAAAAATTTAGAATGGTTCTTAAGTCCAAAGGGTTGCCAAAGTCTTGGAATAGTATTTTCCTTCCCTTATTACTAGAAATGCAAATGTTACTAGAGATGCAAATGTTATGAACAATTTGCATACAAGAAGTACTCAGACAATAATGAATTGGTTCTATGTTATTCGAACTTCAAAAGCAACGTGGAAATGGATGTAAAACCATTATTTATCATCTTAAGGAGATGACCAATGAGCAAGCTCACACTAAGCAATATGAGATATCTAAATTGCTCTACAACTTCAAGATGATAGAAGGGATATCTAAAATGTAACATGCATTATAGATAAAAGAAAAAAAAAAGGGTAGAGAGATAGCTTAAAAATGACACATACTTCCATTATGACAAAAGTTGCAAAATAGAAATGGAATAACAAAGCTTATTTGGAGTTTTAAAGAAGTAGATGGATAAGGCATATAGATGCACCTTCTATTTCAAGTAAATTTGTTAAAGAGGATAACATTGTTTCTTGTAATAACACATAGGTATTAGATACCACATGTAGATCTCACATATACAAAATATGCAAGAACAAAGAAACAATAGATAAATAGAGAGTCGAAACTATGCACATTGGCTGAACAGTTGCTACAATAGCTATAAAGGCTTAAGTTTGGACACTCTCTAGTAAGCCTCTTTAAAGGATTAAATTGTTGCAATTTTGTTTTAGTTTATGAATAAAGAATATAGTTTTGTTTAATAGCTGAACAAAAGTTTTTCATTTGACTATTAAGAACAATCATTGTTCTACATGGTCAAATGGTATTCCTTATGAAACTAAAACATTATGCAATAGACTTTATGATCTTGGAATGCTTGATTCCATCCTCCATATTAAATTTAAAGGATTGATGACCTAAAACCAATAATGATGGCATTGTCAACTTGGCCATATAAAGGAGAACACATGACTAAGTTACAAGAGTGTGGCAACTTGCATTTATTTGATTATGAATCATATGACACATGCGAATCTCATTTATAAAGGAAGTTGACAAAATTACCTTTTATTGAAAAGGATAAACATGTAAAAAGACTAATGGACCTTGTACATATAGATGTATATGGACTAATTTTCATGCATGCCATAAATGGTTTAGTCTACTTCATTACCTTAATTATGATCACTCATAATTTAGGTAATTGTATCAAACGGGATACAAATTTGAAGCCTTTGAAATGTTCAAAGAATTAAAAAATGAAGTAGAGGAACAATTCGGCAAAAGTATTAAGACACTTAGATTAGATCAAAGTGAAATAATACTTAAGCTAAATGTTTCAATGTCATCTAAGAGATAATGAGATTTTATCTCAATTGACTCCACCTTATACTCCATAACACAATGATGTGCTTAAATGGAGAAACCAAACCTTGTTAGACATGGTGAGGTCCAAGATAAGCTTTGTAGAATTTCTTAAAGTTCCTTTTATGGTAATGCACATGGGATTATATTTATATGATAGATATAATACCTTATCAGTTAGTTGATGTTGTTCCATATAAGATATGAAATAATAGAAAACATATTCTTTCATAAATGAAAGTTTAGGATTATCCTACCTAAGAGAAGCAGATAATGTTGGATTAAATCTAACCTAATGTCTATATGTGGGATAATAAATAAGAGTCATTTGGATATCAGTTTTAGTACTATTTAAACAAAAGGTGCTTGTTCAAAGTATGTTATCTTTCAAGATAAAAAGTTTCTTCTATGAGAAGATAGTGGGAGCAAGATTGAACTTAATGAAGTTCAAGATGCTCAAGTAGACACAAATCAATTGATGAAGCCTAAGATTTTTTACTTATAAAGATGAAGTGACAATATGATCTTATGAAACACAAGAGCTTCTTAAGTAAAGTGGGATGCAAGTTGTTCCCGAGAGATATAGATCTCTTATAAGTGAACAAAAGGTCATATTGATCATAGAGGATGATGAGCTTGCTACTTACGAAAAGGTTCTAAAGAGTTCAGAATATGACTAATGGCTATAAGCCATAAGTTTACAGATTCCATGTCTATAAACCAAGTATAGATTTTGTTTGACCCACCTAATAGGACAAAGCCCATTGGGTGAAAACAAGTTTTCAAGATGAAGACCGACATGGAAGGTAATATAGTTGCCTATAAAGCTAGAGTTGATAGTTAAAGGATGATGTCAAAGACAAGGGTTGACTTTGACAAGACCTTTTACTCCACATACTATGCTTAAATCCATCATATTACTCTTAGCCATTGCTACTTATGATGATGAGATCTAGCAAATAGATATGAAGACAGGTTTCATTATGGAAATCTGACCTAGGATGTGTACATGACACAACCTAAGAGATTCATATCAATGATGGTGAAACAAGATGCGAATTGCAAAATCCATTGATGGATTGATGCAAACATCAGGGAGTTGAAACATCCAAATTGATGAGATAATCAAAGAGCTTGTTTTCTCATAATATATGGATGAATCTTGTGTTTTCAAGAAGGTTAGTAAGAGTGCCATTGTGTTCCTAATGAAGTATGTGAAAGACATTCTATTAGTAGGAATTGATGTCTCTTTTCTAAGTTAGTCAATTTGTTACTCTAAAGAATTTCTCTAAGAAAGATCTTAAAAGTAACCTACAAAAGGGAATTAAGATCTATAAAGATAGATTTAAAAGGTTATTTGATCTTTTTATTCTACATAGCTAAGATACTAAAGATGTTTAGCATGGAATAATCCATGACTGAATTTATTCCCATGATCGATAGGATTACCCTCTCTAAATCCTTTTGTCCAAAGACATAAGATAAATGGATTGGCACAAGTGACACTCCATTGGATGCATTTTGTGTTATGCTATATACTAGGCCCAATGGATATCATGCTCTAAGTGTCATGAGTGGATATCAATATGATATCGTAAAGGGTTCATGGTGACTATCAAGAAGATCCTTAAATACTTGAGAAGAATTAAGGATGCATTCTTGATTTAAGGAGATAGTAAGCTTAAGGTAAGCAGCATTATGGATGTTAGCATACAATTCGACAAGGATAACTCAAAATCATAGTCGTGCTATGTATTCACATTAAATGGTTATGCAGTCAATTGGAAGAGTTCCAAACAAGTGATGACTACGGATTCCACAGCTGAAAGTACATTGTAGCTTCCAAGGCAACTAAGGAAGTAGTTTGGATAAGTAAAATTCATCACAGGTTAGAAATGAATTCCACTATTGTTAATTCAATATAACTGGAATAACAATGGAGCCATTAGATGAACAAAATGAATCATGGACTCATCGAAGATCCAAACATGTACCGAACATTACCAATTGATTAGAGAAATCAAATGGCAGACATAATGTAATAATAGAAAGAGTTTCCACTAATTAGAAAATTTTTGATCGAGTCATTAAACTAAACCCTAGACGGAATATGATTGTCATATCCTCACCTATGATGTAATATACAAAGGCGCTTAGCATTAGTGTAAGTGGGAGATTGTTAGAGATATGCCCAAAAGGCAATCGCCTTAAGCATTTAGTGTCTACATTCATAATGACATTCTTTCATTATACTAGTAGTCATTTTCATATGAATTGATATAGATTTTAAATTGATTAATGAAACTCTGTGATATGAAACATAACATGTAGGAAATCATGATGAGATCTTGATAATGAGATTCCTATTATGTGTAATTATGTTAATATCTAAATTATCCTTAGTCATAGGATTTAGGACATTATTGATCCGGATAGACCAACACATGTTATACTCCTTGATTGGATCAAGCAGTAGATCTCATAATCTATGAGCATAAGATGTTTAGAGTTAACATGTGGATGCTTAGTAAGAGTAGTCAAGTATATTGGATGACCTGCTATGAGGTAATCGTATGGATTATTCAAATGACAATGATAGTCTCATCATAGCAATGATGCAAGTATCCTCAGACTTGAGGTACTCAAGGATATGTTGGATATTGATTATGTGCTTTGACTTCATTCCTTGTTGCCTCACAGAGGTCGCTCATAAGGTGGTGATTAGGTATAGCTTGAGGTATTCGAAGGTAATTGGGTAGCCAATAGAAGATTCACCTCTCCTGATAAAGGAAGTGTATACCCACGGCCTCTTATCGGGATCATTACTCAAAAATCTTTGGCTAAAGTAGAAATGTCATGAAGATGGTCTTCAGTGACATGTCTAATAGAGTAATGAGTCCCAAAAATAAGATCTAACATCACTTGGGCTAAGTGTGATGTAGTCAGTCTAGCGGGAACTGACACATAATCCATACTCTAAACTGAGTGGGGTATAGGATGGTAAAAGGATGAATTGCACAGATTATTATCTATAGAAAGGTTTATAGTCAAAACCATTAACTTTCCACCAGTCAATTGGGGGTCATGATGTGTTGCTAGATACCGCTCTTGACTTGCTCGAATTAATTGTTAATTTTGATGGCTAACATTACCGGGAACGTAATGAGTCACATGCATTGGAGTGTGAAGAAGGAGTAAAATGGTATTGGATATGATCCAAAATATAATAGAGAAATTTGGGGCCAGATAGTATCGGGATCACGAAAAAGTTTTATGGGTTTCAGGGTTGTCGGGAGCGTGCAAGACCAATACTTTATATTGGAATGGGTGAAGAGTCAAATATTTTGAAAATTCCCCCTGGGGGGATGAATCGAGATAATTTTGAATCATAGCTCTCGATTTTTTTTTCATCCCTCACTGTAATAATATCTCGGGATTTATAGTGATAACATCTATATGACCATTAACTAAAATATGTCTATGATTAAATTGGCAGGCTTGAGGAATAGGTAGCCCCAATCTTGCCTATTTTTGTGGTCTTTTAAATTTTAAAAGGTTTTTGGGTAAGATGGGACTATATACCCTAGGAAATTTTTGGAGACATATAAATATTAATTTTCCAGTAGAAAATTAAAATGCCACAAAAAGAATTAAGAACATATACCTTGCTAGCATATTGTGTGTTCAAACTATCATCTTTGAGATTTCCTTCTTCCATTTCCACGTAGATCAATATTAGAGGAGGTTCTAGTTTGGATTGCTATAATTTGTGAGAACCTGACAAGAAAGAAAATTAAAGAATCAACCTAAGAAATTAAAAGTATAATTTATAACTATGTATTTATTCAATTAGTTTTAATGGCACAAATAGAATCATATTATTTAGGTTTTGAAAATTTTTAATTTCCGCTATGTTTTGGTATATGATATATCTTCAAAACCTAACAGTTTAGCTTTGAAACATAATGCGCATTAGCGTTAAGCAACAATCTACCATCCTAAAAGAACCAAAAAAAAAAGTAACAATATAAAAATGTATTATAAGTGGTAAACAACACAACACATTCAAATAATATACAAAAGATAAAAAGTTTCATGTTCTACATACATAAAAGATAAACCTTGGGTATAATCTGTGTGAACCTTGAGTAAATCTCATATCAAATGTTTATGGTTTAAAGTTTTGATTGAATTTTCAGTAAACCTTAGGTATACTAATTTCAATCAAATCATATCTAAAAATCCTCCAACACACTAAAAGATTAGTAAACCATAAATAACTTCAGTCAAGACAACATAACACATTAAAAAAAACAGTATATATTAGATTACTAAAGTAAACATAGGGTAAACCTTTGTAAACCCTAGATAATCCTCCTATATAAGATAAGATTTCAGCTTCTAGATACATATAGAGTAAACTTTGGATAAATATTGGGTATACCTTGGGTAGACCTCATATAAAAATATTTAGGGTTTAAAAATCTAACTGAATTTTCAATAAACCATAGGTATAATTTCAATCAAATTTAAACAAATCATATCTAAAAAACCTCCAACTCACTAAAAGCTTCAGTAAATCTTAGATAACATAACACATAAACCCTAGAAACAACAATAAAACTAGGATAAACCTTGAAAAAATTTCATTCCCAGATAATCAATAACAAAAAAATCATCAAAATCGCACAAAAAACACTACAAAAAATTCATAAGAAAAACATAAATAGGAAACTTACTTTCAATCCAATATTCTCCTTATATACAACAATCTTATCCCTCACCTTCTTAAAATAAACAGTCAAAGTCTTCCCCTTAGCGATATAACCCTTCTTAAAAGCAACAACATCCTCCAAATTAAACCGTAGTTTTTTCACCTTTTGAAGAGTTTGAGAAGAAAATGTTCTCAACCTTTTTGAAGGAGTATCAGCCATTGAAACACACAATGATTCCAACAGAAAACAACGAGAAAGCAATTGCAATGAACACTAAGAGCCAAAAAGAACAAAGAAAGCCATTTTAGAACAAACCAAAGACAAAATGGATGAAATGATGAATTGAAGAAAAAAAAAGATTGAGAAAGTAAAAACATGTATAGAAGGTGATTTATCTAGAGAAAACCACATACAATATAAAGATAAATGATAAATTTAATTTATAAAACGAAAAAAAGGTTAAAACGAAAAAGAAACTACCGGTAAAACAAAAAAAAACCATAAAACTAAGTAACCGGTAAAATTTCCTCTTTATAAAAAGGTTTTATTTGTATTACAGCCCATAACCCAATGTCAAAGTCAAGCCCAACATTTGTATCTAGTGACTCTACATTTTACGGCAAATTATTCTATGGATCCATATCTATGTAACTATGTGGATTGTATTCATTATTATCTGTTTGTAGATTTATTATTATTTGTAATCAATTTTTCTTCTAATTTTTTTATGATTTTAAAGATTTTTTGCTTAAGGTATTTTTTTAATCAACTTATGTGCAAATAATAATAAACATATAATATATTCTAAATAAATTTGATTACAAATAATAACGAATCTGCATTTATATAATAATGAACATGCAGTTAAATAATAATAAACATATAATCAAATAATAATGAAATATAGAATATATTCTAAATGAACTTATTTAAATAATGATGAATCTATATGTAAATAATAATGAATATGCAGTCAAATAATAGTGAATATAGAATATATTCTAAATATACTTGATTATAAATAATAATGAATCTGTTTGCAAATATAACGAACATACATTCAACTAATAATGAACATAAAATATATTTTAATGAACCTTATTACAAATAATAATGAATTTGTATATTTATAAAATTGTCATTATATTTTTTTAAAATAACATATCAAAGTCCATATTACTACATAGACTCGAGTCCGTAATATAACAATCTACATTCTACGATGTGATGGGTATTGGTGGATTTGAAATCGAAAATTATACAAGAAAATGGTGACATAAATTCCAATTTTGTAATCAAAACTAGTATGTAGCCATTGCATTGTATTGGGATGAATAAATTTAGTAAATGTAGTTTATATAATTTAACCTCAATTTTAATTTATAAAGAAATAGGAAAAATTGATAATAAAATCTTAACTTAATACTTCAAATAAATACTGATTCACAGCAAAAATGAAGATTTTAAACTAATCTAAGTAAAAAAATCTAAATCAAATATTGAAATTTAGTGTTCATGATATAAAATTAAATAAATGGTAAACAAATTCTAAGATTCTCAGTCTAATAGTAATAAAAGACCAAAAAGATCAATCAAGTATAAATAAAATCATGGCTAAATTATATATTAAAAAAAAATCCTAAATTTTGCATTTTATCACAATTATAGTCAATTTTTTAAAATTTTGAATTTTAATTATATGTAATTTAAGTTTGTAACAAATATTGGCTCGGATATACCGGATCTCACTCCAAACCTACATGACAATTACTTGGAAAAATATTAAAAATATAAAATAATAATATGAAAAACACTGTGAACTGATATGAAAAACATTGTCATATGGGTATAAAAACTAAAACGGTACCGTTTTGAAAATCATGTTTGTTGAAATAGATTCGTAAATTTCCTTCTCAAAATCGTCACTTTCTTAAAATAGATCTCGTTATAAAATGGTTTGTCCCTCTCTTAGTCAAACGGTATCATTTTAATTTAGGTAGAAAGAGTAATTTGATGTGTAAAATGGCGTAATTTTTATTTATATACCCATGTGACAATTTTTTTCCATATCAGTTCTACTGTGTTTTTCACGTGGTTGTTTTATATTTTTAATATTTTTCTAAGTCATTACCACGTAGACTTGGAGTGAGGTACAGTTCATCTGTGGTAAAATTTGTTATAAAATGTAAAATACATATAATTAGATTCAAATTTTGAAAGAATCGAATATAACAGTAATAAAGTGCAATGTTTATGATTTTTTTTTTTTTTGTAATTTAGCCTAAAATCATTTATCATATTAATTTCTTTTGTACCTTATTGCATCATTCCTTTTTCTATCCTTTAACATTTAAAATTAATAATATGATGATGATAAAAAGGTTATATTTTGAAATTTGGTAAAAATATGTTATTTTATTATTAATCTGATTTATAAATAAAATTGTCATACCATACTAATTTTGTTTTTAAATTTTTAATATCATTTTAATTTGTTTGTTTTTTAAAAAATAAATTAAAGTGACATATAACTTTTAATTTATACAAATTTATTCATTTCAAATATAAAAGTATTTTATTTCATGTCTTTTTTTTAATATGAAAGTAATTATTTATTAGTGATTTATGGTGTAAGATAAAGATGGACAACTATTTATAGACGTTTTAGTTAAATGGGCAAGTGAAACTTTTGAACCAAAAGAAACCAGAAGAACCAAAAATGAATTAATCCTTTGGCTTTTCACAACTTCAATTTACTGTACTTATTATTGTGCATCAAATGCTTATATTGTGTGCCTATTTAAGTACTTATAGGGAAAGAAATTTGCTAAGGGTGACAAAAAAAAAAAAAAAGTATTTTATTTTATCATTTTTTTAAGAAATAATTGGTGGTGGGCCCACCTGTGGGAAACTACACCAATTGCCTTCAACAATTCTCTTTCTTTTTTGTCCTTTTTTCTGTAATGTAACGAGCTGAACATTTATAGAGGTATCCAAATGAATTGGTGAGTTAGATGATCTAGTGACATAAAAATTATAGTTAATATGAATACGATATAAAAAGTTAATATGAATACGATATAAAAATTAAATGAATTATGTAAACACAATAATAGCTTTAAAATTTAATACAAAGACAATATAATGATATTATATTAGAGTTATTTGACCCGATATAACACGAATACTGAACAAAAAGAGAAAATCAAAATATACATGAATAGCAAATTCCAGGCTAGATTTAACCGAGAAATACAAAATCTATGCGCCCAAACATATTCGAAAACTACTAATTTGGTCCTAATTAAATGATTAACGGATCAAAATCCAGTGACTATCAATTAAAACACGAATCAAATAACTATCAAGAAGGGAAGTTGTGAAATTGAAATTGGAGATAAAAGGATTACTTTTCCAAGGAGAAAACCAAAAAATCTTTACATGTCCATTTTCTGTTGACTCGGTTTTGGTAATAGAAAGAAAATGGACACCTAAAGGTGGAGAAAGGACTGACGGCACACATGCGAAAGAAAAAAATGAATTTCTTTAACTAATTAAATATTTGATATTTTTAAAGTAGAAAAAAGTCAACAATTTTAATAATTTTTTGTTAAAATAAATTTAATATTATATGTTATTTTTATTTTATATGATAGAATACGATTATTGAGGAATATTTGGCGTCAAAAGTACTAAACAGAAAGAATAAACTGCATTTCATCTAAAAAAATAATACATATTATAATTATTGTTGATTAATAAATCACACTTGTACAATATATGTATGTTATCTACATGAATTTTGTTTCATTAAATTCAAATGATCTACACAATATACAGATGGCCAACTTAACGTTTATGATGTATTTATACTCATCTGCTGCATTTTATGCAGATAATTAATGCATATAATTACAGTATTATATGTTCGCTATATGTGTATTATCTATTAATTATATGATATCACATTCTGTAAAAAAAAAACATTTGTTTGAAGATTATATATAAATTAATTACATAATTAAAACAATATAAATTAAGCGTATCTACAACAATATATTGATATTTGAATTGATGTTCTAAAATATTGTATGTATATTATATGTACAATATAAATATAACCATAATGCTACTCTGACGATATAATGTTGCTTCGGCTTCGTCTTATAGATCCAATCATACGAAAAAGAATAAGACAATATATAACAATAGAAACAAAACACAATCATCTATCTCATGTACAATAAAAAGAAATAACTATAAAACATTTGAACATAAAAATCAATAGTCAATCTCTTGCACATATAAACCAGATATAAAAATCCATTAAAGATAAGAATCACAAAGGTAATATAAACATACACATACATATTGATACACATAACACTGAGTTATATAACATATGACTTCATATTGCTAAGAAATAATATGCATATAACACTAATTCAACACATATCATACTTCAATAATGCTAAAATCCGTAAACTCAACAAAATTTTGTAAAATGACCGAATTGAAATCGAAATCGTATGTATAGTTGTTTGCTGCAAAATCATCACCTAGAATTCCAAAAATGACACAAAACTCACACTAAACCCCAATTTCAAGAGTTTTAAAATCGAAAAAAGCTAAGTTACTTAACATATGACCTACATATTACTAAGACATATGCATATAATACTAAATCAACACATATCACACTTCAATGATGCTAAAAATCAGTAAACTCAACAAAATTTTCTAAAATGACCAAATTGAAATCACTAAACCTCCAACTTCAAGAGTTTTAAATTTAAAAAAAAAACAACAAAAACGGAGATACCAAAATGCTACCACATTGGAACATTGAAATCGAAACAATGATAAAGATGCCACACAGAAATCGAACAACAAAAAAATCCTAACACTAAAAAAGATACCACAATTGAGCAAAATGAAAACCAACCTAGAAATAAACAACAAAAACAATAAAAGCCTAAACATCAATAATTGATAGCCTATAGTCATAAATGATCTACTTATCCCCCAAGACCATTCCCTACTAGGTCATAAGAAGATTAAAGGATAGATAAAGACCAAAATGAGAAGAGCAAAGCAAGAGTGATCCAGGAAGATGACCGAGACCCAGAAATAGACTAATCAAGGGTTGCATACTCTCCAAGAATAGACTAAGATTCAGATAGAACTAAGAGGGGCAAAAAGGACATGTCATCTGCCCTGATGAGGATGGCCCAACAACCTTTGTATACGTGTGCCTTACAACAACTAGAGGAGCACACTAAAAAGCTTATGGTTGGATAGTGGATGTCCACCAATGAGGAAGGAACACGAAGAAAGGCCATTATGGCAGCCAATTAGGGACATGCAACTAAGGCATATATATCCACTCATGCATAATGAAGGAAGTAAGAAAAACTCTAACTCTTAACTCTCTCAACATTTTTTCCTCTCAAGCTTTCTTTATTCTTCTCACTTCTGACTTGAGTGTCGAAGTGGCTGTGCCGAACGGATTTGGTGAATCCCCCATTCACTCTTTCTTGCCTAATAGGAACTCTAGATTGAGGAAGAAAGTTATCATTTTGTGCAGTGAAAACGTGGTATGGCTGAAGGAGTAGGAGAGGATAGGGGAAAAAACACATGGAGGAAACATCACATTCAACTATGGTAATGGTAATGCCGGTAAACTTATAGAAACTGTAATGCCTACAATTTAGGGCCTAGAATTTATATGGATTTTGAGGGGTATTTTATATTTTGGCGGGCATAATTGAATCTTGCTCGAGAAAGGTAATCTCGTGATCGGGAAAGGTCTCCCGCTCGAGACTCGCCTCTGGTCTACACATTATAAATACGTGTTTTTGCACCCTACTCCGCACAAATCAGAAACATAGTCGACTACACACCCTAGACGCTCCAGAAACCCTTCCATTCATTCTCCATTGATTCTCCTTCACCTAAACACCTGAAAACATAATTTAGATGGAATTATCAAGGATTTAAATTAGGTTTTTTGGTGTTTTCATCAAGAACAAGAGACTTCTGCCAAACAACCTCTATAATCAGATTATTCACGTCTGTTCTTAACTCCCAGACATGATTCAGTAAGTGTGATAATAGTTTAACATCCTTAGCACCATTTTAATGGTTATAATCACATTAAATTAGGGTTTTTCTAATGTTTTGATATGGTCCCTATAGAACAGAAGGTATAGAATGATTTGTGAACGGGGAAGAACGTGTGAGAGACGTTGATAGTGAGGGTTTCGGCTCCATTATTTAAGGTTTGTACATATAATCATGTTTATTTGTTTTCTGGCTGCTTGATTGCTAGTGAATGAGTATTTTTAGATGTTTTGTATCAATTGAATGTCATGATTATTGATTCGAATGGTTTGAACACGTTGGTATAAAGTAATGACATAAATTATTCTTGCTTTTCATGTTAAATTGATGAAATAAGAATTAGATGGATTATGTCTATTTCAATAATGTTTGATGTTATGGAAATTTGTTATATGCCTTGAAATCAAGAGACTTGGGTTAAAATGTGAAAAATAGAATTTTCCCTACTAATGTCAGGCCTTTCCAGGTCGGGAAAGGGGAGTCCAAGTCGAGACTTACGCCACTCCAGGCCTATATAGCCCCATAACGGTTGGGCCAATGACACTAACGCCGTAGGTGCTGGGGTTCAAACTCACCTATGTGTGAGTATTAGTTACTGAATATGATGGAATGAATGTGTAAGGTATGTGTTTAATGTTATTAGATGGAGTAGTTATAAATATAATGTTAATGAGAATTTGCCTAAGTGTTATACAATGATGTGAGATGAATTGACATGTACATGATGATACATGGGTCACGATGTGACATGATATGGAATGATGATATAAATGTTAATATGTTGAAATGTGATAAGTTGCTTATTATGATCAAGGAATAAGGCTCATGCCATTAAAAAAATATATATAAATGCCCTTACTCATACTAGGACTATGGTGCACCATTAAGGGTGGTTATTATACCATAGGATTTTTCATGCTTTATTTATCGGACAAGGTGGCTTCAGTTCTGAAAGCGCCCTTGACCCTTTATGCTAGCGATTTCTATATACAATTATGAGTTAAGTTGGCTTCAGCTCTGAGAGCGCTCTTGACTAAAGTACAGATACAGACAGTTATGATTAGGTGAGTAGGGTGGCTTCAGCTTTGAGAGTGCCCCTATTCACAACCTGTATCTGGTAGTCTAGTATAGAGTGATTGGAAAAGTTAAATGAATAAACGAAAATAGTGTAAAGTAATATAATGTGAGGAATAAGGAAAAACTTCCACTTATTAGGTATGCTACAATGATGGGTAATAATTTGATTGACATGATGGCATGACTATAATTATATGAATTGAAAAATGAGACAAAGTGTTATATTATGACTCTCATGTAATGAAATATATGATTTGAACACGTATGATATGCATGATAGAACTTATATGATTATATGTACCATTAAGCTTGGATAGCTTAGCGTGTAGGTTTCCTACACACAGGTCCAAAGCCTTAGGAAGGGATGACACAGTGAAGCCAAGCCTATCAGAGCTTTCAGATTCAGAGTCAACACATATTTATGCATCTTATTTTTCATACATATTGGGATATTGAACATTTGTTTTGAAAAGGAATTTTGTGTTAAGAATTTATGGATGTTTTACTTTAGGCGTGTTTAGCTCTAGTTAACGGATTTATTGGTTTTAGACTATTTCATAAGCATGAATGCATGTTAATTACTTATATGGTTATATATTGCTATGTACAATTAGTTGAATGATAGCGTAATATGTTAAATTGGTAAAGTTTAAAAAGGGAATAATAACTAAAGGTTCAATAACATGTATACTATAGCACTCCCTCATATAGCGGACTAGTATGCTATATGGAAGGGTTTTACAGAAATAGCTCGATGGTGTAGTAGCAGGTACCAGCTCCACCCAAAACCTAGAAATGACTACCCTGACTATAACGCTCGCGAAGTATGACATAAAAGAAAATGTGATATTTGAATTATTTTGGTAATTAAACATAAGGTTATAAAAAGGGTTAGAGCTTAATGAGAAAAGGAATTGATTTAATTTAATAAAAAGTAAACAGAAAAAATCGCAATCACGATTTATGAAGCACGATCGAGAAAGGTTTCACGATCTCGAATTTAAAAGTGCACTTGCAAATTTTAGCTGAGCAGTAACTTTATAAAAACACAATTTCCATGTCATCTCTTTTACTTTTCAGAACCCTAACCACCTTCTTATATCAGAAAACACTCAGAGAACTCCCCCATGGCTTTTCCTTAGATTAAAAATAAGAAAAACACATTAGAGATGAGATTTAACAAGATTTAAATAATCATTTTTTAGGGTTTCGCTTTGGAACACAAGTTTTACGTTTGGAAGCCTTGGAGACCAACATTCTCCATTGTTGCAGACCTGTAATGGTAAGGTTCATGAACTTCTATTGATATGAGAATCATATTACAATTAATATGGCTTTAAAATGGCATGTTCTTATTTTATTCTGTTAAAGGTTAGGATTTTATTTTAGAAAGCTATATCCTATAGAATAGAATGTATTTGGATCTGTTTGTGACCTTTTAGTTCATATCCTTCATGGTAGGAAATGTAATAGAAGGTGGAAATGACCACCTAGACGAGTAAGAATGGTAGAATACACGACTGTGGCTCCATAGTTAAAAGTTTGTACATATAATCATATTTATTCGCTTATCGTCTGTAGGCTTAATGAAAAATGAATATTATGGGTTGTATATTGTTGTTGTATACTATGGCTATTAGTTTGAAGGATTGCAAATCGGTTATATGAATTAAAGGCATGAATTATTCATTAATGTCATGTTAATTCAAAAGAAGCTTGTAAAAGATTTATGACATGTTAATAATGGTATTTCTGCATTTGTGTTTGTGGCTTGTGAATTGAAAGTATTGGAGATGGCGTGTAAAAATGAAGGATTTTAGTATGCTTTTGTTATAGCTTTTGTGACCACGAAATAAATTTCTTTTGTGATCGCAAAACGTGCGACACAACCTTGCCTTACCTCGAAATGGGGAAGGGCTATAAGCACGCCATAACATGTTGCAGCACGCTACAATGTGCGAAGGCACACCCGTGACACATCCACACACTTGCATAGGGTAATGGATATAATGATAATGAGATATATGCATGATATGACTTAATGAATGTGAATACATATGCTATGACATGAATGACTCTACATCAGTTGAATATTATTGATTATTAAGGAAATGGCATTTGATGACATGATATGCTATGTTATTTATGTTGGACAATGTTATTCATGCTTTCTATATATACAATCCCTATGAACTAGTGTATATATATATATATATATACATACACACACACACTAGTTCGTGGGGATTTTATGTATATGAAAGCATGAATGATATGATATGGCACATGAATGAATAAAATAAGTATGACACTTATACATAGGTTTCTGCTACATGATTTATTCAATGTATGTATTATTATGTGATAGGTTGAGAAGTTCATGAGAACAAGTGAGTTATGAGTTTTATTACATGTCAATAAAAATGAGAGGAAATATGTTATTGTTGAATTGTATGCATTCAGCCATATGATACATGACATGGATGGGATGATATGTATATATATGTAGTGTTGTGCATAAAAATGATGTATATAAGGTATGACATAGCATCATGACACGATACTTGAATACATGTATATGATACATGGAAACTTGAACATGGTGAATGTCATAAGAATCATGATATGGTATGAACATGATACTAGTATTGTATATGGTATATGCATAGTTATGACTCAAATTGAGTGGTTATATGAAATGTTTTTCTCAAAAGTGATGATATATTTTATATGATATTATTATTGGACGTGACTTGTATCTATATAATATGTTATTGATGTTCACGATACATATGATGTGAACACTACTAAACAAAGATAGAAACATTGAACAGAAACAAAATGCACAGAATAGACTTAATATGCCTAGTTACTCGTACTAGACTTGGAATAGGATAGATGACATGTTATTCAAGGTTCTTATTGTACCATAGTTTTACCTTCCATGCATTATCGACAAGGTGGCTCAAGCACTGAGAGCTTCCTTGTCCCTTTTGCTAGCAATCATTTACTTTCCTTGGTCATATTAGCCCAAGCTTTGAGAGTGAACTTGACCTGAGAGCTTAGACGAACTCTCTCTATACATGAATAGGGTGGCCCAAGCTCCTAGAGTGCCCCTATTCACAATTGGTCTAAATGTTGAGTAGTGAGGCAAACTTAAGGTATAAATAATTTCGTAATAAAATATGAATAATATGAGATTATGGCTTATGCTTGCTAGATATGCTTCCAAACCTATTGTTATGGATGATTCACATGACTGCAAGGTGAAAGAATGAATTATAGTTATTGAATATGAATCAGTTTATGTTATTTACATAAGTATATTGTTTCATTGGTGTGAATCATGACATACATGTATTTACGTGTTAGACCATCAAGTCAGTATGTTTTATTTCATTTTAACCATTTCAATATGGTTGCCAGTTAATAGTGTAAAAAGGAAATCCATGTATGGGATTTAGTGTCTAGATATAATGATTTGTGACGATAATGGTATATGTCAGTTATGTTTCTGCAAATAAGGTATGTTCATAGTCCTTTCTATTATATGATTGACATGATTACATAGCAGTGGTATGATACATGATTGGGACTTAGCATGAGAGTAATGTGATGCTTTTGTAAGCTAATATGAGATTTCATGCGTGACATGTATGCATGTAATAAACCAATAAATCATGTATGCCTTATGTTATTATTCTAATGTTAATGTGGTTATATAATGTTAGTTGCGTCTCATGGGATGTGGGTACGTAGTATATGGCCGTATGAAATGTAAATTAGTTAGATAATAATAATATACATAGCAAAAGTAAGATAATATGTATGCATATGATGTTTTACAAGAATGAAATTATATGATATACAAGTAAATGGAATGTGATAAGTTTCGCTACAAGAGCAAAGTTAATGTATATGGTTGATGCTTACAAAGTATGTCTTTTGATTATGATATATAGATGAATGACATAAGTATAGTTAAGTAATGAGATTTAGTATATGAAACGGATATGTGGCTAATTATGAGAAATGTATATGATGTGTATTCTATGTGTAGAACTTATATTTAGAGAAGTCAGAGTTTAACTCATGCATTTTATTTCATTTCATTTGGGTAGCTAGACCTAAGTGATAAAGTTTTAAAAGAGTTAATGGTTTAATTAATTTACTCTAATAAGGATCTTATAAGTGAGCTAGTTTTTAGCATAAGACACAATTAGCAGTTATTTAATTATATGGATGTGATACAGAATATAGTTGATATAGTATAGTGATAAGAAATAGTATGCATGTGTTAAAAGAACAAGTTAAATAAGATATGAAAAGTTTTAACTTAGTCACAAATTAATAGGCTTAATCGGTTATAGTTGGGTAGCATTCTTCCGCATCATAGGTTTAGTTTGCTGCATAGGAGGGTGTTACAGTTTTGGTATCAAAGTGTGGTTTGGGTAGTTCTAGGCCTGACTAGGCTATGGGTTATCATGCATTGCATACACGTGCAATGTCTGACTCTGACATTGGGCAACTTCTCTGTCAACTTATAAGATAGTGAGATAGGTTGTACGAACAACGTGATATAGCCAAGGGTAGTGACATTCATAGTATCAAGAAAATAACCAATTCAGTGCAGCAAGTGTTAGGGATGTAGAGGCTGCACTCGACCTATCTCGGAAGACACTTAGGTAGGTCGATCAGGTCTAGACTCTTATTATGCAGCAGATAGTTGATTTGTTGTAGCAGCTAGTAGGAGTCGTGCCATAACAAGACTTTCCACCTCTAGCATCAACAAGATGGAAGGTACAAACTGATGAACACAAGAAGTATAGGATCATAGAATTCCCTATCAAAAGAAGAATGATATAGGTTACAAGGAAGCGTGTCATGTTATGTGGTACATGCAATAGGAACCATTGGGGGAATGTAGATTGGCTTTAAGGGTTGTTTTAGATGTGGATCTAAAGAGCATTGGATGAAGGAATGCCCTTTGTCTATAGGTAGAACACTTAACTAGACTACTAAGGAATAAGCTCAAAAGACGCTTAGGACCCATATATGGTTGACATCACTTGGGCAAGTGCCAAGGTGGCATAAGAGTTTGTTTCAGGTATGGTGAGGCAAACCATAAAAAGAAAGGTTATCTATTGAAAAAGGAAAATGCTTCAGCTCAGTCTAGGCATCAGACAAGAGGAGGCTATACAGGTAACACACAGGCAGTATCAGAGACTGTTAATAGGCCAAGATCAAGGCAGGCTTCAAGCTTATTTAATGTTGCAAGTATTAAAGAAGATTGAGAGACTACATAATATATAACGGGTAAGATTTCTAAATGTGAAATGAGTAACTGAAAACTAAAAAATGATCAAATATGTAAAATAATAGGAAAGGATGGTCTAATAAACAATAGAGATGAACAGTGGATTAATAACTATAAGACTCGTATGAAATTTCGAGGACAAAATTTCTTTAAGGGGGAGGGAAAAGTAACTCCTGTGAAGTAAGGACTAGAAAATAATGTGGCATATGAAGTATTTTGGTAATTAAATGTAAGGATATAAAAAGGGTTACAGCTTAGCAAGAAAAGGAATTGATTTCATTTAATTTAATAAAAAGTAAACAGGAAAAATTGTAATTACAATTTATAGAGCGTGATTGCGAATTTAGAAGCGCGCTTGCGAATTTGAGCTGAGCAGTAACTTCATAAAAAAAAGATTTCTACTTTGTCTCTTTCACTTTTCAGAAACCTAGCTGCCTCTTCACATTAGAAAATACTCAAAGAACTCTCCCATTCTTTCCCCATTGCTTTTCCTTAGATTAAAAATAAGAAACGTATTGGAGATGAGATTTAACAAGATTTAGACAAGGATTTTTTAAGGTTTCACTATGGAACACAAGTTTTATGTTTGGACAGCCTTAGAGACTGAGATTATAACACTCACTAATTAGGGTTTAATTAGAATAAGTGTATAAATTAACTAGAGAGAGAAAATAAATAAATAAATAAATAAGGTGGCTAAATGAGACGTCAAAATAAATAGAATTGATTGATGTAATTAATTTAGGGTGTTGACCAATTGTCTTCTATCATCACTTTTCCTTCTTCTCTTCATTTCTTCCATTTTCCTTTAAGCTCCAGCCACAATCCAAGATTTTTGATCTTTGGTAAGTTAATTAATCTCTCTTGAGTTATTAAAAATGGATTGAAGTTTGTTTGGGTGTGTTGCGAGTAACCATATGTCTAGTTAGAACCCTATTTTCCATGGCTGAATTTTGGCCTTTATTTTTATGGTCTTAGAGGATGAATTTTGAGAAGTTCCAAATACGAAAGTTGTAGATTGATGTCTTTTTTATTTGCTCATGAAATAGTTTGGAATAATTTGGTGTGTATAAAGATATATCTTCAAGGAAGTAGGACTGGTTTCAGATGGTATTCCATCCAATTTCAGTATAGTTTTCACATATTTTCATCATTTTAGAGGTCAAATTGGAGGAAGCTTAAAACACAAATGTTGTAGATCTACATATCCTCTCTATATATAAGTTTCGTGTTTATATTCTTTACATAGGTTTAGTTATTGATAAAAGAATCATAATTGTTCCTTTGATCATAGTTGTTTCCTGTGTTCCAATGTTACTCCAATTGCTTAGTCCTTATTTTTTATCCGCTTTTGATCGAAATTAACCTAAGTATAAAACATAAAATTTTAGTGTTATGTCTTACCTAATTCTTTGTGAAAGTTTTACCTTAATATGTTGTGTAATTTGTGTGTTATGGCCATAATAATTAGGATTGGTATCCTGTGCTTGACCAGTTAGATATTTTTTAGTCTTTGAGGACCTAGAGGCAGTATTTAAAGAAGTTATAAGCATGAAAAATGTTCTAAATTGATCTCTCTAATTTTATAAAAAGTTTCAGAATAATATAATCTACACATTATAAGATATGAATTTTTAAAAGAGTTTTAAAACTGTCTAAGGGCAAAAAATAAGACAACATTTGAAATTGTACTAAAATTTGTGTACTGCTTCAACAATTTTGAAATTTTAATATGTTATAGTATTATATGTTAGCTTTAATTGAAACTAAGAATTATATAAAGTGGACAAGTATAAAAAAACTTATAGGTTGAAGAGTCCTAAAAGGTCACATTGCCACCTATGAGAAACTTTAATTAATTGTTTAAAACAAATTGAGAATTTAAGTATTCTATTAATGTATTAATCAAATATACTTTCAAATTAGGTTCACAATCAATTGAAGATCCGCAAGAGCCATAAGTCCCATAAATTTGGAGTTGGTAAAACTTTATAAAGGTTTGTACATAACCACATTTGGGTTTAATTAAATGTTTGATGTTTATAATTGCATGAGTTAATTATGATGAACCTGCAGGTATTCAATGATGCGTCTGTATGCTTTGATCGATGAATCTGTAAGTTAAAGATGATGAATTTGCAATGTGTAGCATGAATTATGGGTGAATGTGTATGTTATAGGATGGTTCCACTTGGGTGAACCATAGGATGTTTGTGATATGATTTATATGAGCCTCAAATTGACGTATATTGAGTAACATCATGATACTGATTGAACTATTTTTAAGAAGAAATGAAACTTGTGACATGAAATAATAAAAATTTCTTGAGATTTATGGTGTGAATTATGTAATGAAGTTTATTATTGTACTATGGGGAAATTGCGAAGAGGATAAGGCACAATTACTCTAACTAGGACTAGAGCTTGTATATATAGCATGCCATTGAGTGAGTTTGGTACCACTTAGGCCCGCAGTTGGCCATTTTAGGGATGAGACCCATGTGTTGAGGGGTATGTTCGGAGTGGCATCCTTAGAGATATTGACATGATCTTTTCTCAAGCGGAGTTCTTGAGTGGCTCGGAGTAATCATAGTGCCCATATCCAATTTAGTCTGGTTTAGAGTATAAGGGCAAAGCATTTGTGACATTTCAACTTGGTAAGTGTAAGGTAAGGCATGAGGGAGTAATTACATGAGTTTAAAAGTGTTATTCTATATATCAAATATTTGCATGGTATTATGCTATGTTGACATATGTTTGCTGGATGAGGTGATTCATATGCTTATGTCATGACTACTAATTTGGATATCGAAAAATGCACACATCTTGAGACTGGACGCGCTACATTGATTTGAAGCTAAGTGAGTTAGCTATCGAAATATCGTTAAAATGACCAAAATCTAATTTTAAATCTAATAGAAGTGAGAAATTAAAATAAAAATATTTAATTATAATAAATTGAGTGGAATTATAGATTTGGATTAAATTGTAAAAATGTTATTTTTGTACCGATACACGAATTGTGAAACCGAAAGAGCCGTTATGTAAATTATGATGTGAGTAATAATATATTTAATTGTAGAAAATTTATTAGTTTAAGGTTTAATATTGAATAAATTAAAATCAAGGTATGGATTAAATTGAAAGGATAATAGTTTGAGGATTTAATTGGAATTTTACATATTATTAATTATAAAAAAAAAATGAAAAGGCATGTCTTACACATGAGGAGCATATACATGAACACACTTTCAAATTAGTGAAGGATGACATTCATTGAATAAGTGTATAAGTTCATAAAATGAGAAAAGACAAAAGTTGGCATACTTTCTCTTTATCAAAACTAAAAATCTTATCCTTATTTCTCTTCTACTCCATACTCCTTCTCTATTGTTGTCCCACTCATGTTAGAGTTTCTTTAGTCTTTTCATTTTTTTTTTATGGAAATTGAAGGCTTAAGGCTAGATTAAAGGTTAAAATGTGAAGATTAGTAAGAAATTAACAAAGAAAATGAGAATTTGTGTATGAAGTGGTTCTGCCAAATTGGATTTTAGACGTTGGCACGGGAGAAAGAAATCAGTCACGAAGAAGGGATCGAGCTTGATCCAAGTCGTAGGGAGTTTAAGGTTTGTATATATTTTTATAACAATCTTTATAGGTGTATTTTGTGGATGTCATGTAAAATTATATCAATATTTAATCGATGTGTTTTAATGTTAAGTACTGTGAATGATTTAGATCTTATGAAATGTGGATACGTGATTATGATCCAAGTCATGGGGAGTTTTTTGGTAAAGGTCTGTACATATTTTCATAGCAATCTTCATGGGTGTATTGTATGGATATCATGTAAAATTATATCAATATTTAATTGATGTGTTTTAATGTTGAGTTAAGTACTGTGAATGATCTAGATCTTATGAAATGTGGATACATGATTATGCTAAAGAATTGTTTATTAAATAGGCATAATTGAGTAAAATAAATGTGGATGATTTCTTTTGGCATGTCTGATACTATCAAAATCATTAATATGAGACTTAATAATAATAATAATAATAATAATAATAATAATAATAATAATAATAATAATAATAATAATATAGAGATAAAAAGAGTATATGTTGTGATCTTAGAAATGAGAAGTTGTTATGTCATTTTGATGAGAGTAATGTAGACTTATTGTATATAACCACATTTGAGTTTAATTGGATGTAATATTTTTGGTTGCATGAGTTATTTAAATGATGAATTTGCAAGTTTTTTATAATAAATGTATGAGTTAATTGTGATGAACCTGTGAGTTTATTACGATGAATTTGTGAGTTCACTATGATGAATCTATAAATTATGGACGATGAACCTAATAGTATTAAATAATGAACCTGCAATTTCTAAATGATGAATATATAAGTTTTGATTGATGAATCTGTAATGTGTGTGGCATGGTTATAGATGAACTGAAATGTAGCTATTTATTTTTAAGACACAAAAGAACCATAAATGTTAAAAAGGATATAGGAACATGGTTGATAGATTTATAGCAAGAAAATTTAATGAATTGGTTAAGGTAATTTATGGGACGATTGATTTGTGATATGTTTGGTTAAGACTATTTGTCTGTATTATGGCTATTTAGCAATAAGATAGAATAGGGCATGGTACCATCGTAAGAGGTCAAGGGGTCTTAAGCTTGATGTGAGTGCCTTTATACCTAAAGGTTGTGCAAGATTAAGGGGTCTTAAGCTTATTGTGAGTGTTCTTAGACTTTTTGTTACCAGTTGAGGGGTCTTAAGCTTGTTATGAGTGCTCTCAACTAGGGAAGCTTGATATAGCTTATGATGTTTGGAAACATATGTGACATGTCTTGTTGTGGTTGAATTGCTATGATGATAAATGCATGTTATGTAATTCCATTATGAGATAAGTATGGTAAGTGTTAAATGTTTGTGTGATAGACATAGATATATACACATGTGGATTGTTTGTTTATATGTACCACTAAGCAAGATATACTTAGCGTGTAGATATGTTTTCTCCCACGCAGGTTGTAGATAGTTGGAAGAGTTGATAAGAAGATAAGCCCACTAAAGAGCTGAAGGACAAATCCTAGGGGTCGATGATAAGTTCATACTGTTTATTTATTTATTTATTTTGTTTTGTACTATGGGTTAGAGGTAGTTACACTTATACATGCCTCGAATATGAAAGACATTTAAAATTTGTAACTCCTTATATATTTTGAAATTTTTGTGTGTAAAGATTTGGCTAGTGAAAGCCAATATATTGTATTTATATTAAAGTTAAGGAAGTTTTTAATTGAGCATGCATGGACGTTTTATTTTTATCAAGTTATCATGGCCATGGTGCATTAACAAGTTTTAATTTTATCATGTTTTTGTAACTCATGCATGGTAACATCCTTGGTATAATTAGAAAGAATCCTAGTTATATCGAGGGGTGCTACAACTCATGCATACATAGTCATTTATAAATCTATATATTGTTCATGGATACATAAAGATTAAACTTATATATTGTTATGTACCACTAAGCATTTTATGCTTAGTGTATGGATGTTGACTTCCCACGTAGATTGAAGATAGCAGATATTTTGCTGATCAGTAGGAGAAGAGTCCAGGACAAGCCGTTGGGGGTTAGTGATACAACTATTTCTTTTTGTTTAAAAAGAACTTTGCATCATGACCATAATGACTTTTCAAAATAATAGTACTTCTCGATATAGTTGAGGAATATTCCTTGATTATATGGTAGGGTATTATAGAGATTCTCCATTGTTGCAAACCTGTAGTGTTAAGGTTGATGAACTTCCATTGATATGAGAACCAGATTACAATTAATATGGTTTTAAAATGGCGTTTTCTTTTTTTTTTTTTTTCCGTTAAAGGTTAGGATTTTATATTAGATGGATACATCTTATAGAATAGAATGTTTTGGATCTGTTTATGACCTTTTGGTTCATCTCCTTTGTGGTAGGAAATGTAATGGAAGGTTGAAACGACCACCTAGATAAGTGAGAACGGTAAAATATGCGGTTGTGGCTCCTTAACTAAATATCTGTACATATAATCATGTTTATTCGCTTACTATCTATATGGTTGATTATAAATGAATATTCTGGGTTTTATATTGTTATTGTGGGTATTCGTTTGATGGATTGAAAATCAGTTATACGAATTAAAGGCATGAATTATTTGTTAATGTCCTGTTAATTGGCAAGAAGCATGCAAATGAATTATGGCATGTTAATAATGGTGTTCTGGACTATTAATATTCTTTATGGTATTTGTGCATTGATGTTTGTACCTTGCGAATCAAAAGAATTAGAGATGGCATGTAAAAAAGAAGGATTTCAATATGCTATTGTCACAGTTTTCGCGACCGCGAAAGAAATTTTGTGCTCTTTAAACGTGTGACACAGCATTGCCTCGCCTCGAGATAGGGCAAGGCCATAGGCACATCATAGCACACTGCAGCATGTTGTAGCACATCACAATATGCCAAGGCACAACTATGACACACCCACATGCTTGCGTAGGGGTATGATGATAATGAGATATATGCATGATATGACATGATGAATGTGAATGCATATGCTATGACATAAATGTACTCTACATGAGTTGAACATTATTGATTATTAAGGAAATGGCAATTAATGAGATGATATGCTAGCTTATTTGTGTTGGACAATGTTATGTCATGGTATATATGAACATCTATATTAGTACATGGCAATTGTATGTATATGAAAGTATGAATGATATGATATGGCACACCAATGAATAACATAAGTATGACACTTATACATGGGTTCAAGCTATATGATTTATTCTATGTATGTGTTATTATGTGGTGGCTTAAGAAGTTCATGAGAACGAGTGAGTTATGAGTTTTATTACATGTCAATAAAAATGAGAGGAAATATGTTATTATTGAATTGTACACGTTTAGTGATATGATACACGACATGGATGGGATGATATGTACACATAAAGTGTTGTACATGAAAATGATATATATAAGGCATGACATAGCAGCATGACACGATACTTAAATGCATATATACAATGCATGGAAACATAAACATGGTGAATGTTATGAGGATCATGATATGACATGAACATGATATATATATATATATGACTCAAGTTGAGTGGTTATATGAAATGTTTTATTCAAAACAATGATATATTTTATATGATATGATTATTGGACATGACTCGGATCTATGTGATTGATGATAATGGTACATATGATGTGAACACTACTGAATAAAGACAAAACATAGAATGGAAACAGAATATATGGAATAGACTTAATTTGCCCAGTTACTCGTACTAGACTTGCAATAGGATAGATGGCATGCCATTTAGGGTTCTTATGGTACCATAGGTTTATCTTTCATGCTTTAAGGGCAAGGTGGCCTAAGCTCTAAGAGCGCCCTTGTCCCTTTTGCCAACAATCATTTACTTTTCTTGATCAAGTTGGCCCAAGCTCTAAAAGCGCACTTGACCTGAGAGCTTATACGAGCTCTCTCCACATATGAATAAGGTGGCCTAAGCTCCAAAAGCCCCCCTATTCACAACTAGTATCCGATAATCTGAGTATTGAGTGATAACACAAACTTAAGGTATAAATGATTTCGTAATAAAGTATGAATAATATGAGATTATGGTTCTTCTTACTAGGTACACTTCCAGTCCTATTGTTATAGATGATTCACATGATTGCACGGTGAAAGCATGAATTATAGATATTGAATATGAATCGAGTTGTGTTATTTAGATAAGTATATTGTTGCATTGGTGTGAATCACAACATACATATATTTACAAGTTGGACCATCAATTAATATGCTTTATTTCATTTTAATCATATCGATATTCTTGCTAGTTAATTGCATAAAAAGCAAATGCTTGTATAAGATTTAATGTTTGGATATAATGATTTATGTGACAGTGGTTTTATGTTATGTTTCTGCAAATATGGTATGTTCACAGTCCCTTCTATTATATGATTAGCATGATTACAGAACAATGGTATGATACATGACTGGGACTTAGCACGAGAGTAAAATGATGCTTTTGTAAGCTAATATGAGATTTCATGTGCGATACATACGCATGTAATAAACCAGTAAATTGTGAATGCCTTATGTTATTATGCTAATGTTAATATGGTTACATGATGTTAATTGTGTCATGGGACGTGGGTATATAGTATATGGCCGTATGAAATGTAAATTAGTTAGATGATAATATACATGGAAAAAGTAAGATAATATGTATGCATATGATGTTTTACAATAATGAAATTATATGATATGCATGTAAATGGATTGTGATAAGTTTCGCTACAAAGGTAATGTATATGGTTGCTGCTTTCAAAGTATGTCTCTTGATTCTGATAGATGGATGAACGATATGAGTATAGTTGAGTAATGAAATTTAGTATGTGAAAAGGATATGTGGCTAAATATGATAAATTTATATGATGTGTATTATATGTGTATACATGTGAGAATTTATATGATTATATGTACTACTAAGCTTTTAGTAATTTAGCGTATGAGTTTTCTACACGCAGGTTTGGATCCAATAGATAGTTGAGTTGGTACGAGAAGAGGAGATACAACCTGTTATAGAAGTTAGAGTTCAACTCATGCATTTTATTTCATTTCAATTGGGTAGCTAGTCCCGAGTGATAAAGTTTTAAAAGAGTTAACAGTTTAATTATATTGCTCTAGTAAGGATTTAAGTGGGTTGGTTTTTACCCTAAGACACAGTTATCAGTTATTTGATTATACGGATGTGATGCAGAATACAGTTGATATAGTCTAGTGATAAGAAATGGGATGCATGTGTTAAAGAAAGATGTTAAATAAGATAAGAAAAGTTTTAATTTTTTCACAAAATCGGTTATAGTTGGATAACATTCTCCCCCATAGTAGGTTTAGTTTGTTGCATGGAAGGGTGTTATACATGCATATTACTTTTCACTCCTAAAGGAGTCTAGGATGGCAGTAAGCTAGATGGTTGTGATGAGAAGAGAGCTTGACAAGTCAAAAACAAAAATGCTAAAAAACCCACACCCCACCCCAACTTCACCAGTTTAAATCCTAGATACCTCGAAATGATACCTAACACACTAGAGACGCCTATTACCCAGGCAAACCTTTACGATATCGTATAGAATATGCTTCAAGAACTTCAACCACAAACTAGTGACTTTGATTATAGCCTCAGAAATACATCCCCTCTAGTTGACCACATACTTCATGAACTTTACCCGAATATAAAACTCCCTCGACTACCAACATACGATAATGCAGGCGAATCACGGAGCCATGTTTCATAGTTTCACACAACAATACAGTTATACACCAACCAGGATTTTGTGTTATGTAAAGTCTTCCTAATGACTTTGGTTGGCTTGGCACAGTACTAGTATCAAAGGTTAAAGTCGAGGAGCATTGGATTCTTCGAGCAACTGGCACAACTCTTCAATACATTATTTTTACAAGCTTGTGGATCCTCAAAGTTTCAATAGATATGCATAAACCTTACTTAAAGAAAAAGGAAACTTTATTCGATTTTATGGAAAGAATCAACAAGGAAGTAGTGATGGTGGATGACTTGGACCACATTATCACTATCAGAACCTTTACTTCAAGTAGGTACCACCTTAAAATTGTTGTATAACTCCCTAAACCTGGACAAACTGAGAACTTTTACAGAGCTAATGATGAGAGATAGGCAGCATATACAACTAGAAGAAACCATGCAGGCTAATGGTGACCTTCCAAAACTCAGTATACCTAGCATGGCTCGTTCCAAAATCGAAATTGTCAACTGCTCATCCTCTAGGAAGCCATTTCCTACCAAAATGGCTAAGAAGTCAAAAAAGAGAGCAGTGATATTACTGTGGTGGAGGAGATCATAGACATAACTTTAGAGAAAACCTATGAATGTAGGTATACCCCTTGACTGTATCACCCGGACAAGTCCTTATGGCAATAAGGCAATCGAGGAAGAATTGAGATGACCACTAAAGATGAATGCAAAAAATGTAAACCGAAGGGACTAAGGGAAATATTGTGACTTTCATAGAAACCATGGTCATGATATAGAAGACTGTTGGAAATTAAAAGATTAAGTGAAAAGACTTAAACAAAAAGGTGCCTTGAAAAAATATGTCAGGTCTAAGGGCTTGGAGCAAAGAAGATATAGGTTCCCTCAACGGTGAGATTAAAAGTCGTGTAGGGAGACCACTTCGATGATCAATATTATTATGGGGAGAGTAAATTTGTACACTAGTCCCACAATTAAACGATGCACTTCCCAAGTATACGCTGTTATTAAGGAGTAAATCCTAAATTCAGTAACTTTTTCTATCAAAGATGGACAATGGATCCAAGCTTGGCATGAGGATGCGTTGGTCATTGAAGGAAAAATACATAACATTCTAGTAAAAAAGATACTGGTTGACAACAGTAGTGCAGTGAATTTGTTGACCCTTGACGTTCTCAAGGCACTCAAAGACTTTCAGCTAGTTAAGGTCTCATTAGTTGGCCTTGGCTACCAACCGGTACAAGTAAAGGGATCCACATGGATGGCTATCTCTATTGGAGATGATTTGAAATATGAAGATTTTTTTATAAATTTCATGATAGTAGATATGCCTTTTGTTTACAATGCAATCCTGAGTAGGCCATTTCTCTATGACACCTATTCTAGTACCCAATATCTAGTATTTAACAATGAAATTCTTGACGAGATTTGGGGAGATTGTTGTTAGAAGAGACAGGAAAGGGGCCTCGGAAGCATGTATTACAACGTTAAAAGGAGTCATTAATCCCATATCGTGGAAACCCTAGAAACCGATAGGAGAGATGATGAATGACCTAGACCTATGGAGGAACCTGTGCTAGTAGAGGTAGACAAAGGTAAAATATTCAGAGTGGGAGTAGATCTAGGTGAGGATACCAAGAAAAGCATTGTAGCAGCACTAAAAGAAGCCTGGTCACTAGATAATACTAAAGAAGTCAACCCAAACATTATCACCCACGATTTGAAGGTGCAGGAGAATTGCTGACTAGTCAAGCAAAAGAAAAGAAAGCGTGAGCCGAATAGACAAGTACCAATAGCCTAGGAGATATACAAACTTCTTTCAACAGGTTTTACAAGGGAAGTTCATTATCCAGACTAGATCGACAATGTAGTCATGGTGAAAAATGCTAATGGAAAGTGGAGCATGTTTGTCGATTTTACATAGCTCAATAAAGCCTACCTTAAAGAGAACTACCGATTGCCAAACATTGACCAGTTGATAAATTCAATAGTAGGGTTCAGCGCATATAGTTTCATGGACGCCTATGCAAGGTACCTCTAAGTTCTTATGAAGGAAAGTGACCAAGGAAAGACTAGTTTTATCATTGAATGAGGGTTGTATTATTACACGGCCATGCCCTTTGGTCTAAAAAATGCTAGTGCTACCTACTAAAGGCTAGCCAACATGATGTTCAAAGAACATATTGCCAAAACAGTGGAGGTTTATGTAGATGACATTATCGTCAAAAGCATTTGGGAGGAGGATCATGCTACAGATATGAGATAAGCATTCTTTACTTTAGAAAAGTTTGACTTGAAGCTTAATCCAGGAAAGTACGTCTTTAGAGTGGGTTCAGGCAAATTTCTTTTCCCAAAAAGGGATTAAAGCTAACCTAGAGAAGATCAAAGCTATCCTAGATATGTAACCTCCCAAAACAATCAAAGAGGTCCAAAGACTCAATGGAAGAGTGACAGCGCTAAGGCATTTTACCTCGTGCTCTGCAAAAAGATGCTTCTCATTCCATCAGATGCTCAAAAGCCTTAAGAAGTTCTAATGGACTGACTAATGTCAACAGGCTTTTGAAGACCTTAAGGTCTTCCTTAGCTCTTTTTCACTTCTGAGTAGGCCTGTGATTGGGGAAACCTTATTCTTGTACTTATCGGTATCAAAAGAAATGATAGGTGTAGCATTGATCTAGGAGGAAGAAAAGCAGCAATACCCAGTCTACTATTACAGCCATGTAATTAGAGAGGCTGAATTAAGATACCTCACCTTAGAGAAACTGGCTTTGCCCCTGTATTCTGCCACTAAAAAGCTTCGTCCTTATTTTGAAGGGTTTCAAGTTGTAGTTCGAAAAGACTGATTACTTAGAAAGATATTACAAAAAAGCAAAAACCACTAGTAAAATCAAGAAATAGGCAACAAAGATTAAGAGCTATGGAGTAACCTACGAGCCAAGAAAAGCTATGTAAACCCAGATCCTAGTCAATTTTGTAATTGAATGCGGAGAAGAAGCACCCATAAATGTCT
The DNA here is from genome assembly GCA_949630135.1 of Balakata baccata. Taxonomy (NCBI): domain Eukaryota; kingdom Viridiplantae; phylum Streptophyta; class Magnoliopsida; order Malpighiales; family Euphorbiaceae; genus Balakata; species Balakata baccata. The sequence goes on along the minus strand of CATIWF010091863.1, from coordinate 9,817 downwards.
ATTACAAGGCTAGCTCTTGGACACTACAAGTCGATAGGGCACCAGGTACAAACAAAGCAGGAGTTAGGATCATTCTCAAAGGACCAAACATCATACATATTGAGTGTGAGGTCCAGATCATATTTCTAGCCTCCAATAATGTAGTAGAATATGAAGCTATCTTGATCGAAATATAGATAGCCAGGGCGATAAGACCAGCAGGCTTGATTATTAAGAGCGATTCACAGTTGGTGACAAAATAGGTCAAAGGAGAGTTTGAGACCAAAGATGACCAGATGGCGAGATATTTGGCCAAAGTCAAGCTCCTAATCACCTAAATGGAAACTAAAGTACAGTATGGTCAGTTAAGTAGGTCCCAAGAATAGATAATATGGAAATAGATGTTATATCAAAGATGGCTATAGAAAGAGGACCTCACCCTCAATGAGTAATCATAGATTCCATTATCATACTAAGCTATGAAGTGTGAGCTGTATTAATCATAACCGATCAGAGCTGCATGAAACCATGTATTGAATAGCTGGAAGATATAAAGGTCTTTGAAGATAAGAAAGAGGCTAGTGTTAGAGATGTGCCCAAAAGGCAATCGCCTTAGGCACTTAATGTACACATTCATAAAGGCATTCTTTCATTATAATAGTATTCATTTATATATGAATTGACATAGATCTTAAACTGATTAATGAAAGTCCATGATATGAAATATAGCATGAAGGAAATCATGATGGGATCATGATAATAAGATACCTATCATGTGTAATTATGTTAATATCTAAATTATCCTTAGTCATAGGATTAACAAGATGGGACATTGTTGATCCGATAGACTAGCACATGTTATATTGCTTGATTGGATGAAGCAGTAGATCTCATAAGCTGTGAACATGAGATATTCAAAGTTAACATGCGGATGCTTGCTAAGAGTAGTCAAGTACATTGGATGACTCACTATAAGACGATCATATGGATTATCTTTTCAAATGTCAATAATAGTCTTATCATATCAATGGGCAAGTATCCTTAGACTTGAGTTACTCAAGGATATCTTGGATACTAATTTTGTACTTTGACTCCATTCCTTATTGCCTCATAAAGGTCACTCATAGGGTGGTGACTAGGTACAGCTCGAGGTATTCAAAGATAATTGGGTAGCCAATAGAGGATTCACCACTTCTAATAGAAGAAGAGTATACCAACGGCCTCTTATTGGGATCATTACTCGGGAATCTCTGGCCAGAGTGGAGAGGTCCTGAAGATGGTTTTCAGTGGCATGTCTAATAGAGTAATGAGTTCCAAAGATAAGATCTAACATCACTTGGGCTAGGTGTGACATAGTCAATCTAGTGGGAGTTGACATATAGTCCATGCTCTGAACCGAGTGGGGTATAGGATGGTGAAAGGATGAATTGTACATATTATTGTCTATGGAAAGGTTTGTAGTCAAACCATTGACTTAGTGTAAATATTCATAAATTTTTCTTCTGAGCATAAGTTTTGAAACGGCGGCCATGATCAGAGAAGGGTACGTTGTCTTCAAGATCGGTAGGAGGTTGTATTACCATAGGAGCCTTCCGTTTTTTATAATGATAATGTCGTTAGAACTCTCTCCCACCTCATCATCTAGGATGACAACGAGCTCTCCAATAGCATCATCCAGGATAGAGATGGCATTAATGGTAGCGTCTATTCCCAGCATAGAGTAGGAAGATGCTGCCTTTGAGGAAGAAAAGGGAGATGTCGTAGAATCTTCAGCCCTACCTTAGCTATGGATAGACTTATTGCTACCAAAAAGGTTCTCAACTAACAACATAAAACAAAGCAAATAAACAAAAAATAAAAAACAAGCACAGCTAGCAACTAGAGAAGGAAAGTAGAGAGCAAAAAAGGAGATACTTATTGGAAATGCTCATCCTCACTAAAGGGAAAATGACTAAAGAAAGCAGAGAAATAGGGAAAAAATCGAAGGAAGTAGAACACGAAAAAGAATGGCAGAAAATAGCAAGGCCTATATATATATATATATATATATATATATATCCACTCATGCATGATGAAGTAAGAAAAATCAAAACTCTTAACCTCTCTTAACATTTTTTCCTCTCAAGCTTTCTCCTATTTTTCTCCCTTATGAGTTCATTGTCAGAGTTGCTATGCCGAATAGATCCGGTGCATCCCTCATTCACTATTTCTTGCCTAACAGGAACTCTAAGTTGAGGAAGAAGGTTATCAATAATCAAAGCCAGAAAAATTCAAACACACAAAAAAAAAAGCAAAAAAAAAAAATTATTGAAAAACTTACTAGAATCAAAACCCCTATTAAAGAAATAAAAAAAAATCAAAGGAGTTCATTTCAATAAAGGGGATAGAACAAGAAGATAGGAGGAAAACTGTTCACAAATTGTTGGTTTAAAAAATGTTAAAATTGGAATGTGTTCTTAAGAAAGCGATATTTTGTCCATATAAAGATGTTTGGCATCATTTTTTGTCCCAACTTATTCTATACCTACTTGTTGTAACTACATTAAAATATTTGTATTTTAATTATGCAAGTTGAATAGAAAAAGTGGATATGTTGATAAAGTACGAGCATTTTAATGCATGTTAAGCAAAAATTATACAAAAATCAATATAAAAAACAGACAAATAAATTTCAAAGAACTCTTAACTTAGAGCTAATGCATAGTAATATCCATCAATCTCAATTTGTCACACTAATATCCCTCAATTTTAATTCATGTAACAGAAATATCTTCCTTACATAAACAAATTTATAAAATTATATTTGATGACTATGTTGGAAGCGAAAGTGACTCTTGGATTGAAGGGAGCTCTAGGTCTTGGTCACTAGTAGAGATTTCAAAAATTTTTATTTCAACCGAAAAATGCAATCATACTTTACATGTTAACATTGAATATTTATCCATAACTTTTACAAATCATATGTTGTAACATTTATAGATAATATCCATTTCCCAAAATTATCCCATGATTTTTAGAATAAAGTGGAAAAATAAAAGGTTAGAATAAACCTTTTAGAATTGAATTCACCAAATATACAAAAATCAAGCAAAAAGACCAAAATTTTGAATTGTCTTTGATGAAACTTCTTTATTAATCTAAGATGTATAATCACCAAAATTCTACTTTTATCTTTTTTCAAGAACAAGAAGGAACTTAATTTTCCGTTTTTTTTTTCTTCCTTCTTCTTTTCTTTCTTCTCTCTCTCATGTTCTACACCTTTTTTTTTTCTTTTCTTTCATCTTTTTTTTTTTTATCTCTTCTTATCTTTCTTCTTCTTTATCTCTTCTTACCTTGCACATTTTTTTTCTTCTTTTCTTAGGTTTGTCTTTATTCAATAAGATAAGCAAGAGGATTAATATCGCATTAATTGCAATGGCAAGGCGGCAAAGTGGCACATATGCATTAATGACTTAATGCAAGGTGGAACAATTACATGAATGGCAAAATGCAATGTGGCAAAATATTGAAGAATGAAGGTAAAAGAAGTAATGTCACATTAATCATGATAATTACTTTAATATACCATTGTAGTGAATTTAATTAACAACTTAATTAAATTATGATAATTTTAATTAACAACTTAATTAACTTATGATAATTTTAATTAACAAATTAATTAAAATTATATAGGTGAAATAGTTAAAATTAATCAATATTAATTTTAACTCAAATAATATAAGTTATCATTTCTAATTTAATTCTCAATTAAATTAATCTCCACATCATAAATATTGACTAGCCAAATAATTTAATTTGGGTGTGACTTATAAGGTCAATTATTTTATCGAAATGGAAATATAATATTAACTCTTTAATATTATACCGAACACTATTTCTAAATTCTTCGTATACCCGGACACATTAAACATCCTTCTAGAATTCCCCTTTTAATACCAATAAAATTTCGAATACTAATTTGATCTCTAAATCATAATATTAAGTCCTCTTATTATGATCCCAATATTGATTACGGTTATAGTGTGTCAAGCCGCCTTATTGGTCAATATACAAATGAGTGGTAATTTGTATTCTGATTAAAATAAGACTTATTATTATTAGTCTAACTAATAATATCGATCTCACATCAAATAAGTCATATTTTTCCTGAATAGGAATTTATTTTATCAAAACCAAAATATTAACTCCGTTAGAATCTTGTCCTACTGCTGTAGGGTAACGAGTCTTACTATTGGTAATTTCATGTTTCACTACATAACTAACAATGGTGAATACGAGCCGGATTACCAAGTGTGAATAGCCTAGTACAAGGCAAGAGCACCTCCACAGCCACCAATGAAATGACAATCTTGACACCTCAAGTCAAAAGACTTCGACCTATAAAAGACTCATATATTATGACCAAGATAATAACTGTTGACATCAAGCACTACCTGTGTAGTTATTATGAAGCATTTAACTCTTTAATAATCAACTGGTTTATCTAGACATCACTATAACATAGAGAATGAGATTTCTTCTCAAAATAAACCATGTGATAACCTAGAAGCTCAATGAATGCCCAATTCATTGTCCTTTTCTGGTTATAAATATTTTTAAGATTATCTTTTACTAGAGATATTTATCTTATTATTATCAACAACTTGATAATAAATTCTATATGGATAATCAATGGTTGTATATTTCATAGTATAATGTAACTACTACATTCATAATTTAATCAACAATTTGAATATTTTATTTATTTTGAATGTGAAATATATATGTGTTCATTATGGTACATTATTTAATATATAAAAAGAAGTGAATGCACTATGGCATACACACCACTGATAACAAAATCTCACTTGCACTAGTGTCATTCACTACAGTATCTAAGACCCATCTTCTGAAGATGGTGGTCTTACTGTGCTTATGCCATAAGCTTTGTGATTGGATCAACTGTATTGTCAGCCGATGGAACTTTCTGCATCGAGATATCAGCTCGCCCAACTATGTCTCTAGTTAAATGATAACACTAAAGCACATGTTTGAAGTTCTTGTGAAACCTTGGCTCCTTAGACTATGCAATTGGCCCATTGTTGTCACAATACAAAGGAATGGGACTATGAACAAATGGAACCACATCTAAATCCATTAGGAAGTTCTTCAACCATACGGCTTCTTTGGTGACATTTGAGGCTGTTATATATTCAGCCTCTATCGTAGAATCAGTAATGGTCGTTTGCTTGGAACTTTTCCATACTATTAATGCACCATTCAGGGTGAACACATGCCCTAATATGGACTTTAATTTATCCTTATCTGATTGAAAATCAGAATTAGTATATCCAACCATACTCAGATTGTCTCCTTTATAAACCAAGAACAAATCTTTAGTCATTCTCAAATATTTAAAGATTGCATTGATTGCTGTCCAATGCCTTCATCTACTAGTCAAGCTAACATCAAAGGTTATGTCTGGTCTAGTACACAACATAGCATACATTAGACTGCTTATGGATGAAGCATATGGTATGCCAGCCATTTGTGCTCTTTTTTCAAGAGTTTTAGGACTCATCTCCTTAGAAAGATGCACTTCATGCCTCAGAGGTATTAATCCTCTCTTGAAATTTTTCATCTCAAATCTTTTTAGGATCTTTTCCAAATAGAGGGCTTGGGACAGTCCTAACATTCTCTTAGCTCTATCTCTATACAACTTTATACCAAGAATGTAGGCTGTTTCTCCCAAGACTTTCATGGAGAAGGTGGATGATTACCAAACTTTTATGTCAATTAAAAAACCAACATCATTACCTATGATTAGAATATCATCAATAGACAAGACGAAGAAAGTAATCTTGAATATCATCAACATACAAGACTAAGAAAGCAATCTTGCTCACATTAACTTTCTTATACACACAAGCCTCGTTAGGATTTTGAATAAAGTCATAACTTTTTATGGCTTCATCAAAACACTTGTTCCAACTCCTTGAAGCTTGCTTAAGACCATAAATGGATCTCTTAAGCTTGCACACTTTGGAACTATCTCCATAATCAAATCCTTTAGGTTGTTCCATATAAATTTCTTCTTTAAGAAATCCATTGAGAAAAGCAATTTTCATCTGTCATATCTCATAATCATAGTGTGTTGCAATAGCTAAGAGTATTCGAATACTTTTAAGCATGGCTATAGGAGAGATTGTCTCTTTATAGTTAATCCCTTCTCGTTGTCGATACCCATTCACTACAAGCCTAACTTTATAAGTATCAATATTCCCTTCAGATTCTAGTTTGCACTTATAAACCCATTTACAACCTATTGGAACTATTCCTTCAGATGGGTCTATAAGTTCCCAAACTTGATTTTGGTACATGGAATCTATCTCAACTTACATTGCTTCTTGCCATTTAAGAGCATTAATGTCAATAATTGCCTCTTCATAAGTGATAAGATCTTCTAGTTGATCATTATTGCTAAATATGAACAACCTTGGTCATATTCAACAATAAAACCATACCATATAGGAGGGCGTGAAACTCTTTCAGGCCTCCTAGGAGCTAAAGTGATATCTTTTGCCATGTTAGGCTCAATTTGCTTATCATTCTCTATTGGTTCAGTCACTTGGATTTGTTTTTCAGATGACTCTTCATCCAAAACTATATGTCTGCCTTTGCCACTTTCTTTGAGAAACTCCTTCTCAAGAAAAATGGCATCTCTACTCACAACAACAATTTATTCTTCAAGTAGATAGAAATAATATCTAAATTATTTCTAGTAGCAGCATATTCAACAAGTCAACCTTTAGTGGACCGTTCCTCTAACTTATTTGTGTTTTGCCGTTTAATATAGGGGGACAACACTATATCTTGAAATGAGAAAATATAGGAGTTTTACTAGTCTATATCTCATAGAGAAATGGTATGTCCTAGTTGGGACATCTCTTGTCCTGATCTGCTTTAGCTTCTGGAACTTTGGAAGATCAAAAGGCAATGTTTTCCAGTTTAGACATACATTTTCCGGTCTGTACTTGAGTCCTAGTCAGGAGACACCTGTCTTGATTTGAAGTTACGCATCTTTAGGAAATGCTTAACTTGTTCAATGAGGAATTCATAACCAAATGTGCTACAACTTTGAACACTATCAAAACAACACTCAATGAAGATGTTAGTAACATTTAATTTGATTGTCAAGATCAAAATAGAGAGTAATCACCCTATGGTTAACAATCTCTCCCTTTTGATTTTGACAATCAAACTAGGCAAAAATAACAAATTGATAGTGCTATTATCAAATTGACATATTGAATAATAAGTATGCAAAGTTTCACATCATTTAAAGGCGGAAAATGTATTAAATAATTTAAGTCAAAAAAAGTTAGTTAAGTCAACATAATTGACTAAGTTATCAACTAAAAAATAAACTTAATTTTTGAATAGTTTTAATGGTCTTTCTTCTCCCCCTTTATCAATATAAAAAAATAATGGATGCATATAAAGCAAAAAAATTGCAATCATAAGGAGAGTAACAATAATAAAAAAATATTATTGAAAAATAGAAATGCGGTATATAAAAGAGAATATGTGATCTAATCATGATATAACCTCACATCTGAAGAACTTAACATAAAAACACTCACACCATTTAGTTAAGGTGTGTCAGGCAGAGTGAACTATATGATAATTCCATTTTCTTTGAGGTAATTATTAAATTCAGTACTTGAATATTCACCACCTCGATCCGATCGAAGTGCTTTAATATTCTTTTCCTAATTTATTTTCTACTTTGGCCTTCTACATACTCTTTGAACTTTTCAAAGACTTCAAATTTGTATTTTAATAAATACAAATACCTATATCTAGACTTATCGTCTATAAAGGTAACAAAGAATCGATAACCTCCTCTTAGTATGAATTAATTCAAGAAGGTTCTCAACACGTACCATTTGACCAACAAATGAAGCTCTAGTCATTTTCCCTTTCTAATTGAACTAAGAATGATGATTCAAGTATGATACGAGTTTGACACTTAAGACTTGGTCATATTTCTAATGCAAGGATCCACAAGTTGGTAGACATAGGAATTCTAAAAGGTTTAGATTCTCAGTCTAATGATTATATTTGTGAGCATACCATTTGACCTACAAATATAGCTCTACACCAAAGGCTAGCACTTCGAAATCAAGAGCCTCCAAAGGCGAAGGAGTGGCTTCTTCCTCCAACTTCTCTTCCTTCAATGATATCTTCAATGCCTTCTCAAAGGAGGAGAAGAAGCGGTATGTCAACATCACCGTAATGAAGTTCATATCTAGCCACACCCTAAATCTTGATGATCTTGACAAATTGGATGTCAAAGATGAAGTCATTGGCACCCTTAAAGCAATAGGGTAGACAAATTTCGTCATGCCCCTTGAAGATGGCCATAATGAACTCACCATCGAATTCCGCTCCGCTCTTTAAGTGATCAAAGACCCAAAACACCCTTTTGGCTATTACGGCGTTTAATTTCGTCTCTTTGGCCAACCACAGGAGATGACAAAAGCATCAATTTGCAAATGCTTTTGGCTTCAAAAAGGTAGCCCTTATCAATACTCAAGCCATGCATCTTTCTCCCCTTGATGTGTGGAAAAGCATCTCACTTTGAACCCATCTTGATAAGAAATCCAATGCAAAACACATCAAGACACTTTCTCACTTTATCCTCCACAGAATCATCACTTTCACTATCAATGCAAGAAGTGAAGGAACCATCTCTTTTCATGCTCAAATCACTTATCTTGCAAGGTATCTTTGCCTCATGACGGATGAAAATTGTTCTCTTTTCTCTTCATCTCACTCTCAATATGAGAGCTTCTTTGACATCCAATATCTCCTCAATTGCAAGGCCATTGTAAGGCCCTTCAAGGAGGTTAATACCTTTTTCTATGCCTTTGGAGAGCATGGTTCCCAAAAGACAACTCAAGAGGCCACAAGGAAGCGTACAAGGCTTTCAATAGGCAAAGCAAGAAAAAAGCAAAGACTTCCACTTGCAGAATGATACATTGATGTTAAAGTCACGCCTATGTGTTCCAAACATTGAAAACCTGCACCAAGAAATACCGGAAGAGGCACATAATGCACCGTATGCAATACACCTTAGGATGACGAAGATGTATCATAGTTTAAGACCTCATTATTGGTGGCCAAGGATGAAGAAAGACATAGCAGAATATGTGTCGAAATGCCTAACATGTCAACAAATTAAAGTGGAACACCAAGCTCCAGGTAAATTACATCTACTAGCAGTGCCATAATGGAAGCGGGAAAAAATAACAATGGACTTTGTTTATGGATTGCCGAGAACTCTACATGCTATATGGGTAATTATTGATAGATTAACCAAGTTAGCACATTTTCTACCCATCAGATGGGGATGTACACTGGAGAATTAAGCAAAGTTATATGTCAAAGAAATAGTCAGATTACATGGCATTCCATTATCCATTGTATCTGATAGAGATCCACGATTTACTTCAAGGTTTTGGGTGAGTTTGCAAAATGCATTAGGAACAAAATTGAACTTCAGCACTGCTTTTCATCCACAGACAGATGGTCAATTAGAGAGAACTATACAGACATTAGAGAATATGCTCAGAGCATGTGTTATGGAGTTTAAAGGATCTTGGGATGAATATGTGGCACTAATTGAGTTTGCATACAACAATCAATACCACAGTAGTATCCAGATGGCACCATATGAAGCATTATATGGCAGAAAGTGCAGAAGCCCAATTATCTGGGATGAAGAAGGTGCACGAGCAATTGAAGGACCAGAAATGGTACAGGATACAGTAGATAAAATCAAGACAGTCAAAAG
>CATIWF010091844.1:0-10418 GCA_949630135.1 Balakata baccata | reverse complement strand
AAACAAAGTCACCTTTAACTCCAATGAATGTCTAGTAATATTTAAAGGAGAAAGAGATGGCAACTCTTACATAATTGACTTACACAAGTTATCTAATGTTTCCTCTAGTTGTCTTGTGTCTATTAGTGAAGAATCTTGGCTGTGGTATAAAAGACTTGGGCATGCTAGTATGGACTTAATTCAAAGCCTTAGCAAAGATGAACTAGTTGATGGGCTCCCAAAGGTCAAATATTTGAAGGATAAAACTTGTAAGCCATGTCAAAGAGGCAAGCAACACAAATCATCATTCAAGATCAAAAATTTTGTAAGCACCTCTAGACCTCTTCAATTATTGCATCTAGACTTATTTGGACCTAGTAGAGTTGCTAGCTTGGGTGGAAAACAATATGCATTTGTTATTGTTGATGATTACTCTAGGTTTACTTGGGTAATTTTCTTAGCTCATAAAAGTGATACTTTTGAAAACTTCAAGTACTTTGCCAAAAGAGTCCAAAATGAGAAGGGATATTGTATCTCTAAGATTAGAAGTGATCATAGCAAAGAATTTGAAAATGATATTTTTGAAAATTATTGTTTAGAAAATGGTATTTCTCACGATTTTTTCACACCAAGAACTCACGAAAATGGAGTAGTTGAAAGGAAAAATCAAATATTGGTAGAAATGGCTAGAACAATGCTTAATGAGTATGGACTTCCAACCTACTTTTGGGTAGAAGCCACTAATACCGCATGTTATATTGTAAATCATGTTTTCAAAAGACCCATTTTGAATAAAACATCTTATGAGCTTTGGAATGGAAGAAAACCCAAGATCTCATATCTTAGAGTATTTGGTTGCAAATGCATCATATTAAATACCAAGGAAAACCTTGGAAAATTTGCCTCAAAATCGGATGAGGGCATATTTCTTGGTTAGTCCACCTCTAGCAAAACTTATAGTCTTTAGTAAAAGCACATTGGTTGTAGAAGAGTCTATGCATGTTAATTTTGATGAATCCTATAGACTTGATTTTGGGAAAGGTATTCCTTTAGATGATGTTGTAGGTTCCATGGAGAACTCAATCTTGATTAAGTAGAACAAGAGATATCCACAAAGAAGAATGACCTTGGTGAGGAACAACTTCAAAAGGAGGAGCAATCCCAAGCTCAAGATCAAGAGACCAATGAGCTACCAAGGGAATGGAGATATGCAAGAAACCACCCAAAGGAGCAAATCATTGGTGACCCTTCAAAAGGTGTAAGTACTCATTCAAAATTTATTGATTCTAATCTTGCTTGTGTATCTCAAATTGAACCAAAGTCAATTGGTGAAGCTTTGGATGATGAGAGTTGGGTAATTGCTATACAAGATGAACTTAACCATTTTGAGAGGAATAAGGTTTGGACCTTGGTTCCAAGACTTAGTGACTACCCAATTATTGGTAGTAAGTGGGTCTATAGGAAAGGGTACAACCAAGAGGAAGGCATTGATTATAATGAAACCTGTGCCCCCGTAGCAAGATTATAAGCAATACATATTTTATTAGCATATGCATGTCACATGAATTTCAAGCTTTTTCAAATGGATGTAAAAAGTGCTTTTTTAAATGGTTTTGTGTCAGAGGAAGTATATGTTGAACAACCTCCTGGTTTTGAAGATCACACTTTTCCAAATCATGTCTATAAACTCACTAAGGCTTTATATGGATTAAAGCAAGCCCATAGAGCTTGGTATGAAAGACTAAGTGCATTTCTCTTAAACAATGGATTCTCAAAAGGGTATGTTGACACAACTCTTTTTATTAAAAAACATAAGTTTGACACTCTTATTGTTGAAATTTATATTGATGACATTATCTTTGGGTCTACTAATGTGGATCTTTTCCAAGAATTTGTTAAGTGTATGACTAGGGAATTTGAGATAAGCATGATGGGAGAGCTCAAATTTTTCCTTGGACTCCAAATCAAGCAAGGCAAAGATGGAATCTTTATCAACCAATCCAAGTACACTAAGGAATTGATCAAAAAGTTTGGAATGGATGAATGCAAGAATGCCAAGACTCCAATGGGTACATCAACAAAGCTACACAAAGATGAAAAGGGTAAAGCTATTGATGAAAAGCTTTATAGAGGTATGATTGCTCAATTCTTTATTTAACTACCTTTAGACCCGATATTATGTATAGTATATGCTTGTGTGCTAGATTTCAACTATATCTTAAAGAATCAATTTGGATGCTGTAAAAAGAATTTTGAAATATCTTCATGGCACCATTCATTTAGGACTATGGTATCCTATGAATTCTGCATTTCATATCATTGGTTTTTCGGATGATGACTACGTTGGTAGTCTTTTGGATAGAAAAAGCACATCAGGAACTTGTCACTTTATTGGTGAATGTTTAGTTTCTTGGCATAACAAGAAACAAGTTTTGGTTGCCTTATCCACCGCCGAAGTTGAATATGTGGCGCGGGCTGTTGTTGCACTCAAGTTCTTTGGATGAAACAATAACTCAAGGATTATGGCCATGCAATTGATCACATTCCCATTAAATGTGATAGCACTAGTGCAATAAATATCTCAAAAAATCCCATTCAACATTCTAGAAGTAAACATATTGATATAAGACATCATTTTTTAAGAGATCATGTCCAAAAATGGTGATGTAGTGTTATATTTTATTGACACTGAAAATCAACTAGCAGATATTCTTACCAAGCTTTTAAATAATGAAAGGTTTTGTTTTGTAAAGAGAGAGCTTGGCATGCTTCATGGGAGTAGATTGGTTTGAGAAACTTTAAATCATATTTTTACATGTATAAAATTGTTTATATATGCTTTTTACTTGATTGATGTATGCTATACTTCATGGTTAGTTTATTTCTTTTCTCTCCTCTAAAATTCTTGGAGTACCTGTAACTCCACTCAGGAACAATGTCCTGCTTATGACTTCTTGGTCGTCAAATTGATAGTTGTAAATCGTCATATCCCGCTCAGAAAACCACATTTCCCGATTGGGACATTTGAAAATAATCCAACTTTGCACCTCTTTAAACATGTACGCTCAGGAAGCCACTTATCCCCCTCGGGACTGTCTAAAAAATTCAAATTTTTCTGACTGATGGAGGGTTCTCAGTCAGGAACCCCCCCGTCTCAATCGGGACTGACTTGATGGCAGTCTTTTGTAACTCCACCAATCAAATCCATCTGCCATAACTTCTATTTAAACATCTCAAACGGTAACATGCCTCTTCAAACTCTATAAATACCCCACTATTCTCATTGTTCTCCTCACTTTTGCATCAACACACACTCTCTCTCTCAAATTTTTATTCTCTAAACATAAAATCATCCAAGTCCCTCTATATTCACTCTCTCAAATGGCACCAAAGGTTGGAACTTCGAAATCAAAAGCCTCCAAAGGCAAAGGAGTGGCTTCTTCCTCCAACTTCTTTTCCTTTAATGATATCTTCAATGCCCTCTCAAAGGAGGAGAAGAAACGATGTGCCAACATCACTGCCAAGTTCATATCAAACCGCACTCTAAATCTAGATGATCTTGACAAATTGGGTGTCAAGAATGAAGTTATTGGCATCCTTGAAGAAATGAGGTTGACCAATTTTGTCATGGCCCTTGAAGATGGCCATGATGAACTCATCATCGAATTCCTCTCCACTTTTCAAGTGATCAAATAGCCAAAACATCCTTTCAGCTATTACGACATTCAATTTCGTCTCTTTGGCCAACCACAAGAGATGACAAAGCATCAACTTGCAGATGCTTTTGGCTTCAAAAAGGTGGGCCTCATCAATACACAAGCTATGCATCTTTCACCCCTTGATGTGTGGAAAAGCCTCTTACTTGAAATGTGTCTTGACAAGCGATCCAATGCAAAGCATATCAAGACAGTTTCTTACTTTATCCTTCACAGAATCATCACTTTCACTATCAATGCAAGAAGTGAAAGCAATGAGAATGTTACTCAAGAAGAACTTCTATACCTTTATGCCATGATTCATAATCGGCCTACTGAAATGGCCTATCTTCTTCTTGACAAGTTTCAATCCATGGCCTCTACTACCAAAGGAACAATTTCTCTCTATGCTCAAATCACTTATCTTGCAAGGTATCTTCATCTTATGATGGATGAAAATTGTGCACTTTTCTCTTCATCTCGCTCTCAATATGAGAGCTTCTTGGACATTCAATATCTCCTAAATTGCAAGGCAATTGCAAGGCCCTTCAAAGAGGTTGATACCTTTTTCTATGCCTTTGGAGAACATGGCGCCCAAAAGGCCACTCAAGAGGCCATAAGGAAATGGGTAAGGCTCTCTGTAGGAGAAGAAAGTTCAAGGGCACCAAAAATGCCTCCATCACCACCTTCTCAACCACAACAAATCACTTTGCAAAGTCTTTATGACTTTCAAATGCAATCCTTCAACACCATGAGGGATATGATGCAACACCTTCACTTGGATATTCAAAGCATGCAAGGGCAACTCAATCTTAATGTATGCACTCATAGCTTTGAACAAGTCCCACCATTTGAGGGGGAGTAAGGCATTCATGCAGAGGAAGAAGGTGGTGAAGATGAAGAGGAGGCAAGTGATTAAGAAGGAGATGCATAACTTAATGTTTTTCTCTTTTAGTTTTTAGTTTACACATTTTTTTTGCAACACATTTCCTTTTTCAATAAAATGGTTTCTTGTTCTTTATCTCTATGTCAATTTGGTGATTGCAATTCATTATTTTTGATATTGACAAAGGGGAAAAAGAAAGAACATGACAATTATGCAAAAAATTAAGTTTATCAATTATATTGACTTTTTGACTTAAGGTATTCAATATGTTTTATGCCTTTAAATGCTGTGAAACTTTGAATACTTATTATTCAATATATCAATTTGATTGTAGTACTGTCAATTTGTTATTTTTGTCTAGTTTGGTTGTTAAAATAAAAAAAAAGGGAGATTGTTAACCTTAGGGTAATTGCTCTCTATTTCGATCTTAATAATCAAATTAAATGTTACTAACATCTTCATTAAGTATTGTTTTGATAGTATTCAAAGTTTCAGCACATTTGGTTATAAATTCCTCACTGAACAAATCAAGCATTTATGGAGATGCATAATTCCTGACCGGGAAATATTGCCTTCTAATCTTCCAAAGTTCCAATAGTGGAAGCAGACCGGGACATGCCATTTCCAGACCGGGACATGTTATAGTCTGATCGGAAAATTCAAAAGGATATGACTATTGAAGAGAATACACCACCAAAATGTGCCAAGTCATTGTAAAGACAAAATGACCAAAGTCAAACTGACTGAGGTCCCGACCAGGATCGGGAAGCATGGTCCCGATTGGGAATCACTCATGGTCAGCAGACCCAAGTCCTCGGTTATGGTATCATCGGGCAAGTCCTGACTAGGACACAAGGAGTCCCAATCAAGAAAATTGAATAGGGACTAGCCGTTGGAAGGTTCAGCTAACCAGATTCCACATGTCAAAATAGGCCATTTCCTGACCGGAAAAGCAATGTTCCCGATCGGGAACCCCTATCTTCAGACATCATTTAATGCACTTGTAAATAAGGACACAAGATATTAAAAATGAAATTAAATAAAATGATTAAAATTAAAATAAATGAAATTTGGCATAGTAAAATTAATTAAAGTAGACAATTTGACCAGATAGTATTTTGGCACTAAGTACATGTAAATATGTAGAGATAATAATTAATAATAATTAATTTATTATTTAAATTAATTAATTAAATCAAAAAAGCAAAAAAAAAAGGAAAAAAGAAAAAGGGGACAACTTAGTCTGTTAACCAAAGAGAGTATCTGCCTTTGTTTTTTTGTGTCCACCATTTTCTTCTCTTCCCTTATCTCTTCTTCATTCTTTCTCTCAATTTTTTTTCCAGCAACAAGATCAGGAAAAGAACATTTGAAGGTTAGTTTATCATCATGAATTGCTTGTTTTATTTTATAATTAATAGAATATGAATTAGAAGGTGCAAACTACTTGCTTTCCATAGGTAAGCTGCTTGATTTCTATTTTATGGTAGAAACTTAGAGTCCCGTTTTCTTTATGTTAAAAACTGATCTAGAAGAGACTCCAAACATAAAAGTTGTAGTTTTGTGTCTTAGTTTTATGGATATATAAATAATTCTGCATGATTTGTTGTCTGTGGAAAGATATTGGCATCGAACTGGAACTGGTTCAATTGAGGAACCTAGCTAAATCATCTACAGTTTTGATTCTGTTTCTATATCATAGAATTGGTAATTAATGAAACTCAAAATATGAAAGTTATAGATATGTGTTATCTATTTTATACAAAATTTTAGGACCAAATTATGGGCGAATGTTGAGTTATAGTCAAGAGAGTCATGTTTGTTCCACATTTGAGTTGCCTGCTTAGTATCATATATAGGTCTAGTCAGCTATTTATCAATTTTGAGCTCCTTATAGACATAATCTGTAAATGGTCACACCATGAAACTTATAGGTACATGTCTTAGTTAAATTTTGGCACAAATTTTACCTCAATTTGTTATGTATGTTGTGAGTTATGGCCTTCAAAATTCAGAATGGTCAGGATGCCAATCTTGTTTCTAACCAGTCAAAATTACCCTACCATACGAGGACCTTAGAGGTGGAATGGATGAAAATTGTCAATATAAAAAATGTTCCATTTTAACATATCTATGTTCATAAAAAGTTTTATACAATTAGGACTTACATGTTGTAAGATATGAAGAAGCAAAATTGGTATCCTAAAACTGCCTAAGGTCTAAAGTAGGGTAGAAAACAGAACACTCATTTAAATTGCATAAAATATTCCACAATGGTCCAATTTGTCTGAAATTTAGAAATGTTATAATCTACATGTTAGCTTTAATTAGAAATAAGAATCATACAAATTAGACTAGTATAGAAAAAGTTATAAGTTATGAACACATGAAGGTCACACAACCATAATATCAAATCCTAGTTAGTAGTCCATATTATGCATATTTCAATTTGTTTAAGTTTCATTAAGTCTATTTAACTACCAATTGACCAACTATACATTCAATTAGGCTTACAAAATATTGGAAACCTCCAAGGAAGTGAAAGACAATAAGTTAGAAGCTCAATATCAAAAGAAAATGTGAGTTTAATTATCAAACGATTTCTTTGTGTGATTATTACGTGCTACATGTAACGTGATTATTACGTGCTATGTGTTATGTGACTTGATTTTCTTTATTTGAATTACATGATTGCTATGATATGGTCAATGAGACTATATTGAATATAAAGTACATATTTGTATTACATGTATGGATTTTCTTTATACAAGGCAAAAGTTGACTGAAACATATAATGATTGTTGCAAATGCATATGTATATGGACTTAAAAGGCGTTGTGACTAGTTAGATAGCATTGAAAAGCAAAAGAAGAGGCCTATGACTCAAACAAATGTTCAAAAACAAAAGAAAAGGCCTATGCCTAACAAATGTACAAATGTTACAAATGATAAAGCTAGCTAGCAAATGCAAATGTTCACATGGAAACCCGGGACAGTGTCTGTTTAGCCTAGTCACAACAAAAAGAAAATGATATAAGCATAAGCATAAGCAAATGAATGTTTACATGATTTATTACCACTTATATTTGTATGATATTGATAAATGGAATGACACGTAAAATGTGTACGAATGACGATTATTACTTGTAATTGTGATTTGCTTAGTACTTTAGAAAGCTTTTGATAATTATTCTCATTGAGTTGCAACTCATCAAATTATATTACTTTTCAGGAAGAGTCGTGTAATTAGCTCATTTTGGAGGTGCATACTATATAGAAGACATGGATCACAGGCCAAGCCTCACCAATCTCTCTCCTTGCATTTCACATATGTATAAGGACATGTCTTTTATGTTTTGGACTGTATGTCTATATATATATAATATAGTGAATACACAGTGATGTGATACATATATTACGTATATAGTCAAGTTGTTATGCTTTACTAAATTGCTAAATGCTACAAAGTGATATTGATATATGATTCAAAAAAAAATTATCCCTCATTATAAACAGGACTCCGTCTTATTCTATGCAATACATGATAACATGATACAAGTATAAGTGATGGCCACAGGTATAAGGTGTTACAATCCTACTTAAGAGAAGTAGATAATGTTGGAATAGTTAAAAGCTCAATCTTACCTTAGGTTTGTATGTGGGATATCCAATAAGAGTCATTTGGTTATTAGTTTTATCAATGTTTGAATCACAAGGTGTTTGTTTTAAACAATGCTATCTTCCAAGAAAGGAATTTCTTCTACAATAACATAGTGGGAGTAAGAATGGACTTGATAAAGTTCAAATATATACTCAAGCAGACACAAATCAAATGATAAAGCCCAATTATGTTATTCATATAAATGAATTAATAGTAAGACCTTACGAAACACAAAAGCTTCATAAGTAAAGTAGGATACGGGTTCTTCCCAAGAGAAATTGATCTCTTATAAGTGAACAAAAAGTTGTATTGCTCATAGAGGATGATGTGCCTGCTATTATGAAGAGACTTTGAAGAGTTCAGAATATGACTAATAGTCATAAGGCATAAGGTGATACGGATTCCATGACTATAAACCAAGTATGGACTTTGGTTAACCCACCTAATGGGATAAAACCCTATTGGGTGCAAGCGAGTCCTCAAGAAGAAGACCGTTATGGAAGGTAATGTAGTTACCTATAAAGCTAGAATTGGTAGTTAAAAGACATCGTTAAAGACAAAGGTTGGCTTTGATAAGACTTTTTACTTCATATACTATGCTTAAATCCATCATGTTACTCCTAGTTATTGCTACTCATTGTGATGAGATTTTGCAAATAGATATGATAACAGGTTTCATTTTGGAAATCTGACTTAAGATATGTATATAACACAACCGAAGAGATTCATATCTAATGATGATGAAATAGGATACAAATTGCAAAATCCATTGATGGATTAGTGCAAACATCCGGGGATTGAAACATCTAAATTGATGAGATAATCAAAGAGTTTGTTTTCTCACAATATGTGGATGATTCATGTGTTTTCAAGAAGGTTAGTAGGAGTGCCATTTTGTTCCTAGTGAAGTATGTGGAAGACATACTATTAGTAGGAAATGATCTCTCATTTCTAAGTTAGTCAATGTGTGCATAACACAACCTAAGAGATTCATATCTGATGATGATAAAACAGGATGCAAATTGCAAAATCTATTGATGGATTAGTGCAAACATCTGGGAGTTAAAACATCTAAATTGATGAGATAATCAAAGAGTTTGTTTTCTCACAATATGTGGATGGTTCATGTGTTTAGTAGGAGTGCTATTTTATTCCTAGTGAAGTACATGGAAGACATACTATTAGTAGGAAATGATCTCTCATTTCTAAGTTAGTCAATTTGTTACTCTAAAATAATTCTCTAAGAAGGATTTTAAAAGTAATCTGTCAAAAGGGGATTAATATCTATAGAGATAGATTTAAGAGGTTACACATTCTTTCTTAGTCTACATAGCTAAGATGCTAAAGTGGTTAGCATGAAGTAGTATATGAGAGGATCTATTCATATGATTGATAAGATTACCCTTTTTAAGTCTTTATATCCAAAAATATAAGACAAATAGACCAGCATGGACGAGATTACATAAGCCTGGTCTATAGGATTCATTATGTACTATACTGTGTACTAGGCCCAATGGATATCATGCTATGAGTGTCATGAGTGGATACCAATATGATCCCATCAAGAGATTATGGGTGACTATCAAGAATATCCTTAAATACATGAGAAGGATTGAGGATGTATTCTTGGTATAAGGAGATAGTAAGCTTAAGGTAAGCAGGATATGGATGCCAACATCCAATTCGAAGGGGAGAACTCAAAATCCTAGTCGGGCTATGTATTCACATCAAATAGTTGTCTAGTCAATTGAAAAAGTTCCAAACACATGATGACTGATGATTCCACAAGTCAAAGTACACTATAGCTTCCAAGGCAGCTGAGGAAGTAGTTTGGAAAGGGAATTCATCACAAGGTAGAAGTGATTCCTAGTTTTATGAGTCCAACACGATTGGAACAATAGAGCCACTATAGATGCAAAGGAATCATGGTCTCATCAAAAGGTCTAGACATGTACTCAATCTTATCAATTGATTTTAGAAATCAATGGTAGATGTGATGTAATAAGAGAGAGAGTTCCACTAATCAGAAAATATCTGATCGAGTCACTAGACCAAAACCCCCAAAAGGAATATGATAGTCATATCCTCACCTGTAGTGTAATGTACAAAGGCGATTGGCTTTAGTACAAGTGGGAGATTGTTAGAGATGTTAACAAAAGGCAATCGCCTCAGGCACTTAGTGTATACATTCATAAAGGCA
>CATIWF010091843.1:0-45030 GCA_949630135.1 Balakata baccata | reverse complement strand
TAATTAATTTAATTAACAACTTAATTAAATTATTATAATTTTAATTAACACTTTAATCAAAATTATAAATAGGAGAAATAGTTAAAATTAATCAACATTAATTTTAACTCAAAAATATATGTGATCATTTTTAATTTAATTTTCAATTAAATTACTTTCCATATCTTTATATGGACTAGACTAATAAAATTTTTGGTGTGACTTATAAGGTCAATAATTTTATCGGAACGGAAATATAATATTAACTCCTTAATATTATATTGGACACAATTTTCGAATTCCTCGTATACCCGGATATATTAAATATCCTTTCAGAATTCTCCTTTTAATTACCGATAAAATTACAAATATTATTTTGACCTCTAAATCATAATATTAAGTCCTCTCGTTATGATCCCGATATTGATTAGGGTCACAGCATGTCAAACACAGCATGTCAAACCCTATTAGTCAATATACTAATAAGTAATAATTTGCGTTCTGATTAAAATAAAACTTCTGATCAAGAATTTATTTTATCAGAACCAAAATATCAACTCCATTAGGATCTTGCCCTGGTGCTACAGGGTAATGAGTCCTACTATTGGTAATCTCATGTCTCACTACATGACTAACTGTAGTGACTACGAGCCGGATTACCAAGCACGGATAGCCCAGTACAAGGCAAGAGCACCTCCACAGCTACCCATGAAAGGACAGTCTTGACACCTCAAGTCAAAGGACTTCGAGTCACAAAAGACTCATATATTATGATCAAGATAATAACTGTTGACATCTAGCACTATCTATGCAGTTATTATCAAGCGTCACTGTTCGGTACCCTTAACTCTTTAAGAACCCACTGATTTATTTAGATATCATTATTTCATGGAGAATGAGATTCCTGCTCAAAATAAACCATGTGATAACCTAGAGGTTCAATGAATGGCCAATTCATTGTCCTATACCGGTTATGAAAATTTTTAATATTATCTTTTACTAGAGATATTTATCTCATTATTATCAACAACTTGATAATAAATTCTCTGTAGACAATCAAAGGGTCGTATATTTCATAATATTATTAACTACTTCATTCAAAATATAATCAACAACTTGAATATTTATTTGTTATGAATGTGAAATATACATGTGTCCATTGTGGTATAATAATTAATATATAAAAAGTTGTGAATGCACTAGGGCATACACACCACTGATAACAGATATCATGTCTAATGAAAAGGTAATCATTGCTCTTAAATCAAAAGAAAGTAGTAGAGATGAGACTAAAGTTATTAGAAAGCATGGAGTTACTATCGAGCAGACTTTTGAAGCTATTGGAAAGCCATCGGTGCCTCGGCTTGCCTCTTTAGCTCAAACATCTCAATCTACCCAAATCTCGAAGGAAGATCTTTGTGTAGGGCTACAAGTGGTGCGTCAGGCCTTTAAAACTTTAGATGGGTATATTACAAAGTAGAAACAATAAGGTCAGTCCCCTATGATAGAGCTCAATTTCAAGATATTAGTGATTTTCTTAAGCTTCAGCCCTCAACCTTTTATGGTGAGGATGTTTCTACCAATCATAGGGATTTTCTTAATGCCATGAATAGGTGTTATGATGTTTTGGATATGTTGGCTCTAGGTTGGTGACATTATCAACTTCAAGAGTTCCTTATAGATGATATTTGACTAAGGAAGTTGTGTAACACCCTCCTATATAGTAGGAATAATCTCACTATATAAGAGAATGCTACCAAATTATCACATATGATCCTGTTATCCCTTTAGCTTGTGTCCTTTTTAAAATCATTTTCATATAACATACTTTTCCTATCCCATATCAAGAATCCATTCCATATTGTCATAATAAATGTATCATAGTGAAAACATGTCATGCATAAGCTTGATCCATTGGAATCCCAAAACCATATGAGCAAAATCTGTATCTAGGGCTAAACACGTCCAATGATTGCAACTTATAAAAAATCCAGCCCAACAATGAATTAATCAAAAAATCCTTTATTACATGTTCAAAACTACCTAAATGTCATGGATAAATGATAAAGAATGCATGTGTAGAATAACATACCAAAAAAGGTATACTCTTACTAACTCTCAAGGTTCGGGCTTTTCCTTAATTGTCAACTTCCTCTACAACTCCAAGATCTGTTGGAAAAGTGTTGTAAAGGCAATTACTTTTAGCACTTATTGTATATTTTCATTGAAATGAATAAAAAGTATTTTCATTATTTGATGTTCATTTATTTTATGAATTGATTAGATCATTAAATCAAGTAACGAAGTTCATGATACAAAATATAGTATGAAAGAAATCATGATGGGATCATGATATTGAGATTTATATTGTATGTAATTACGTTTATATCTAAATTACCCCTAGTTATAGGATCAACAAGGCAGGACATTGTTGATCTTGAGACTAATACATGATATACTTCTTAATTGGATCAGGCAATTAATCTCATAAGCTATAAGCATGAGATGTTTAGAGTTAATACATAGATGCTTGCTAAGTATAGTCAAGTATATTGGATGACCTACTATGAGATAATTACATGGATTATCTACTCAAATGTTAGTGATAGTCTCATCATAGCAATGGTGCGAATCTCCTTAAACTTAAGATGCTCAAGATTATCTTGGATATTGATTATATATTTTGACTCCATTCCTTATTCCCTTTTAGAGGTAGCTCAAAGGATGGTGATTAGATACAGCTTGAGGTATTCGAGGGTAGTTGGGCAGCTAACAAAGGATTCACCACTCCTGATAGAAGGAGTGAATACCCATTGCCTCTTGTCGGAATCATTATTCTGGAATATCTGGCTAGAGTGGAAATTTCATAAAGATAGTCTTAGTGACATATGTCTCAAACATAAAATCTAACATCACTTGGACTAAATATGATTAGTTAGTCTAGTGAGACCTGACATTGAGTCCATACTCTAAACTGAGTAGGGTATAGTATTTTGAAATGACGAATTGTACATATTATTGTCTATGGAAGGTTAATAGTCAAACAATTGACTTTCCAGTCAATTGGGGGTCATGATGTGTTGCTAGATACTGTTCATATGTGCTCAAGGTCAAGTATTGATCTGGCTGGCCAACATAATCGAGAAGCTAATGGGTTAACGCATTAAAAGAATAACAATTGAAATGGTATTGGATATGATCCAAAAGTTTGAGAGAGAAATTTGGGGCCAGACGGTGTCCCGAATCGCAGAAAAATTTCTTGGATGAAAAGTCGTTAGGGTAGGCCCTTCGATGAGCATAGGGCCTAGCAGCGTGCCTGCACTGGCAATGACACGGGTGTGTGAAATAACACGCTTGTTTCATGGCCAGGTAGTAGCTACCAGGCCTGTGACATAAGCATGTCATCGTGACATGCCTCGTGCCAATGCAGGAGGTGCACCGTGACACACCCGTGTCATTTTGACATGGGTTTATCATTTGGTGTGCTACATGCATGCTGGGGATGCCAGTTGCGCACCTGATACGGGGCATGAGCTGTTGGCTATGCTAACAGTCCCTATTTTTGTAATATTTTGATTTTTGAATGGTTTTTGGGTTGGAGTTGGACTTTTAAATCTAAACCATTTATGGAACACCTATATAAGGTATTTTTTTCTTCAAAAAATACCTAAGTCTCCATTAGAAAATTAACAGTTAATTTTATCATTTCTATCTACAAAATATTGTTCATTTTGCTAGGACAAAGTAACCAACTAAGTCATCACATATTGGGTTTTGTTCTTCATTCCTCACATGAACTTTGTTTGAGGCATTCTGTTTGAATTGTTGTGGTTTGTGACAACTTAACAAGGAGATGAATTGAAGAAATGCTCTAAAGAAAATAAAGGTAATCATCTTCAACCTTTGGCTGGCTAATTAGTTTTGATGACTTCAGATGTATATGTGGTTTTGGATTTTAAAAAATAAAAATTTTCCGCTACATTTTCTTATATGATACTTGATAAAATCTCAATATTGGTATCAAAGCCCCTTTATTTTCATCAAAGTTAATTTTAATTGAAGATGCAATTAGATTGTATGAAATTGGCAATTTTGGGTTCCATGGTTTGAAAATTGAATTTTGATTATTAAATTCATTTTAATTTATTTTTCTTTAATAATTTGATCATAAGATAATTAAGGATGATATTTATGATTAAAAATAGTATGAATGTGATTCATACAATAAAATTCATATTTATGATCAAAGTTGCTGAAAACTAGGTTTTAAATGACCTAGTAATGTTGTTTGATTTGTTTTATAGGGGCTGTTTGATATGTTTTTGTAATATGATTATAAGAACACTATTTTAATATATTAACAACGTGTTTTAGCTATTGGATAGCTCCAAAAATTAATTAAAAATTATTTTAATTAATTTTGCAAACAAGTGACAAAACAAGACTGTTTTGTGTGCCCCGGTGGGGCTTTGTTGTTTGTATAATTTTGTTTATTTTGATTTCGATTCTAGAATTTTTAAATCATATCTATGGGATAATTATGATGTTATTTTGATTTTCATTGCATACCAAAAATATAACACCCTCCCACATAGCAGACTAAATCCCACTATACAGAAGAATGTTACACAATCGTGTACTGTTAAACCTATTAAATTACATCCAATTGAAAGCTTTTTCTATCTTATTTAACTTAATCATACAAAACCTGCATCTCATCTCATATCCTGTATCTTATAGAATGAATACTAGCTCAACCATAAATAAAATAACCGATTACTAAGTTCTTGGGCTAAAACATGCCCATTTATTACATCCTTATATAAAGTCTCATTTAAATAGTTAATCAAATAAAACTTTATTTACTAATTGTCTAGCTATCCCAAATGAATGAATATAAGTAAAAAAATATACATGAGTAGACTCTAACTTCTCCGATAGGCTCGTCTTCTCCTCTCGTCAACTCTACTACCTATTGGCTCCAACTTGTGTGTAAACTAAGCTACTAAAAGTTTAGTGGTATATATAATCATAAAAATTCTTGCTTGTACTATCACATATAACATGACATTCATGTCATTCGCCATTATTCTCATATATACATATACTCATTTTATCATCATAATTATGTCACTCAAAATATAATCACAAGGTTGCGTGCCTGACATACGAAAGTTATAAATAATATCTTGTATCAAATTTCATACTATGTATCCATGGAATCCATTAACCATAGAACCTGTATTTTGTTCTCTTATTATGTTTATTGTTTAACTGGTTTCTATTGTCTTTTATTTCATTTAATAGCCCGAGACTCTAACACATACTATCCGGATACGGGTTGTGAAACAGGAGCGCCCTCTCTCGGGTCTAAACCCCCTATTCATTGATTATCTAATTCTAGTTGCAGTCAAGAGTGCCTCTCTCGGCATAAGCCAATTTGACTGTAAAAATTAAAAAATGCTAGCAGAAGGTTGGGTGCGCCCTTTTCCCAGGTCTAAGCCACCAATCCCTCAAATAGAAATATAACTGAATGGTCTACGCTACCATAACCCCTCAATAGTATGTCATCTATGCTAAGCTAGTTTTTGTATAGAGAAATAGCATTTAAATTCTTATTCAGGTTATCCAATTTATGTCATTTTCCAAATCTTCCGCAGGTAAAACACACAACTTTCACATCATAAGCAATGTATAATCATCATATAATAATTTCCATGCCACCAACATATAGATCTTACTCGTAAAATATATATATTCACATATATTTCTTGGAACGTGTAACTTACATCATTTATTCATGCACGTTATATCGTGTCATTTATCCATTTATGCACATATTACACACCATATAATATTTTCTCATTTTCCATAACGAAAACATGTTTGTCATATTAAAATTTCATGCATCTAACCGTTTGTCAAATATTAACCTTTGTACTATACACCATATAATATTTTCTCATTTTTCATAACAGTCACATGTTTGTCATATTAAAATTTCATGCATCTAACCGTTTGTCAAACATTAACCTTTGCATTATAACTTGTTTTATTATCTTCTATTAGTTTTCATACCTTTGTATTCACTAAATTACCATACTCATACTTTTTATACCAATTCATACTCATAAAATTATAATTATTTTAATTAATATTAAGACACCAAAATATCCAGATTATTGAGAAATTCCAATATATATATATATATATATAAACTAACTTTTTTTTTCCTTTTTTTGTTGTTTTTTTTTTACGTGGACAACTACATTTTTTTTTATAAAACCAACAGCATGGAGGCATGCCATGTGGCTATCCTATAACCTTTTAATTCCCTAAATTTTCATTCTTGCCCTTTTTATTTCGGTCTCAATTTTTCTTAGTTATTTCAATCTAAATTTTTAGTGTTATTAAGCTATAAATTCATCCAAAATTTATTATAACAATTAGTCTCCAACAATCTAACAATATATAGACAGATTAAAATTATTTTCAGTATTCTTAAATAATTCCAGTTTCGGATTTAATTACTAAATCAATCACAAAAACATACCAAAATTTAATTTAACAATTTAATTTATTATTCCACAACATAACAGTATTCATCCATTACTCTTATATTAAAATTCATTATTTACCTTTAATTAAGCCCAACTATTTAAAATTCATAAAATGACGGCTCAATTTTTCAGTATCTTTAACTCATAATTTCACACAAAAATCTTTCTAACAATTAATTTTAATAAACCAACAACAAGAACAATTTCTCATATCCTATATTGATTTTCTATTTTTAATCCATAAAATCATCAAACAATAATTCACCCAAATAAATCAAATACACAATAAAATAAATCTTCAAATAATTATGAGTATATGTACATATTTTAATTTTGGAACCTCTAAAATCGATCCTAACGGTATCCTTCGGTGTGGTGGTTGTCTCCACCGATTGGTCTCCTTGCACGTTAAAATAAATACCAAGGATTAACAATCAATATTTTCTGTTCTTAGAAATTAAAAACCCCAAATTTGTATCTATATCCAAAAATTAAAAATAGAGAACTGAAATTACTTACTGTTAAAAGTATGCAGAGAAAGAAAATGCTGGAATTAAAATAACACTGATATTCTTTGTTCACAAGTGGGAGGAGGTATCTGTGAGTGTGGAGAGAACAAAGAAATTTGGGTCTCACGAAATGGTGGAGTATAACGGCTGAGAAAAAAACAAAATATCCTGAGAGTTGTGCCTAGGTTTCTGTGTAAAAAGGCTATATTTATAGTAGAGCCATATAATACGATGTGTTTTGATAATCTGCTCAAATACTCAACATGTGCGTGCGAAGGGATCACTTGGTGTGGAACATGATTGGCTATTACACACATGTCCGTGACTCTCACTTGGCCAGGCGTGTGTTTTTCTTTTGGGTTTTCCCTTTTTCTTTTTTCTTTTTTTTTATAATAATAATATATTATTATAATAATATAATATAATATACTTAAATCTTAAATTCTTTTAAATATAATTTATTT
Organism: Balakata baccata; assembly: GCA_949630135.1. Classification (NCBI taxonomy): domain Eukaryota; kingdom Viridiplantae; phylum Streptophyta; class Magnoliopsida; order Malpighiales; family Euphorbiaceae; genus Balakata; species Balakata baccata. The sequence goes on along the minus strand of CATIWF010091843.1, from coordinate 37,518 downwards.
ACATTTTCTTTTAACCCTCCAATTTTATAATTATTTCATTTTGGATCCAATTTAATTCTTTTCCCTTTTTAATCCTTTAACTTATTAATCATTTCATTTAAAATCTAATTTAAATTTTTTTTATTTCTTTGTGTGTCAAATAATCAGTGCTAACTCCTAAGCCCTAAATTGTGGGCGCTACAAAAATGATTTTGCTCAATTTTAAATTTCCAAATTGATTCTAGTTGGTAAATGAATCGATTTGAGTATCTTGTATATTGGTTCACTAATCTTGATGATTTGGCTTGTCCCAAATTGTTTTGATTAATTTGAGTTGACCTATAGACGCTTAGATTGATAATATAAGTTTATGGAATTTTTTGGGAATTTATCGGATTTTATTTTGAATCAATCGAAGTTGAGTAACTTTAATTCTAGTGTGACTAGATAGTAGTGTGTATGATGAAATTAAATTGTTTGATTTTTGACATTATTATGATGGCATATAAAGGTAAATTAATTTTAAATTAATTTTTAGAAATATGATAGTTAATTTTAATTCGATTTAACTATTAAAGTCCATATTGAAATTGCATAAAAAATGAAATTAACTCAATCAACATAAGTAAACAATTTTAATTCAAGTGTTAACTGGTTTTCAAATTGGAATCCAAAATCATCATTTTCTTATTTCACTACAAGAAATTTCACTTAAAATGACGCAAAAATTCGTCATACTAACATTAATTTTCATCACCAAAAACATATGGTGATAAAATTTTGTCGCCGTAGTGAACGTCACCGTATGCACGTGGCAAAATATATATCCGACAAACTTACAAGTCATCATTAAATGTATTAGCTTTGGTGACGATAAACACTATCGTCATTGGAGTTTTTTTACTTTTGGTGACATTGAACTCGTCATTAATGGACAGAAATTTTTGTTACCTAATAATAAATTTCGTCATTTAACATTAATCTGTTAGATGACGAACTCCAAAGTCATCACCGATCATATTACTTTAGCGACGAAATACATCATATAATCAAAATCATCCAATTTTATATTACAATTTTTGTCTTGGTTATTAGTAAAACTTATGTCACTTAAATTAAATTATTGTCACCAAAACAACAATATAAATGACAATGTAATATATTTGTCATTATTTAATATATTTATTATGATGATATTATGATCATGAAAATCACATTTACCAATTGATTTATGTATGGTGACGATATATTTTGTCAATAAAGACTAACTATCAGTGAAATTTTTTTTTTCAATAATCAATTTTATAATTTTAGAGACAAATTTATAATTACAATCATATTATAAATGAGAAATCATAAAATGAATATATTACATAACATAATATCATAATTAGATAATCCCCTAATTAGTGGTAGCAAACATTCTAATTAGATAATCCTCTAATTAGTGGTTGTAAATATCCTAATTAGTATTGTAACCTAATTAGTATAGTTGTCTTATTAGCATTCCATCTTTGTATATAAATATGTAAAGCTTGTAGCAATAAAAAAATAAAATATATTCTCATATCTCTGTTTTTATATGGTATCAGAACGTTAGAGAATGGGATTTGGATCTGGAATATATTTTTCCAGATTTGGGTTATCTGTCAATTTGACAGATTAGGATTCCGAAATTGGGTCATTCACTTGGAGTGATCTTCTGTTGTCATCGCCGTTTGGCTCGCCTCTGTCTATACAACATCTTTCCAGGCTTGGTTAAGATTATACTCTTTTGGTTTTGCTATTCACTTGAGACCAGATTTTGTTTACTCACTTTTTCGGATTTGTAGATTCTAGTTGTAATTTATTGCTTCTGTTTTGTTGAGATTATTGCTTCTGTTTTGTTGAGATTATTGCTTTTGTGTGAGTTATGACTGACAAAAAGACAATTAACGATTCTGATGTGATTCCGATAATGTCTAAAATTACGGAACACAAACTCAATGGCTCTAATTATATGGATTGGAGCAAGACGATTCGTCTTTATTTACGGAGTATTGAAAAAGACCAACATATGACTGATAATCCTCCTAAAGATGAGTCTAGATAGACATGGTTAATGAGAATGCTCGGTTATTTTTGCAAATTCGTAATTCTATTGATAGTGAGGTTATTAGCTTAATTAATTACTATGAATATGTCAAAGAATTGATGGATTATTTAGATTTCTTATATTCTGGGAAAGGGAATATGTCTCAAATTTATGAGGTTTGCAAATTATTTTATCGTATAGAGAAGCAAGATCAGTTTCTTACTGCTTATTTTATGGATTTTAAGAAAACTTATGAACAGCTTAATATGCTACTTCCATTTAGTTTTGATGTGAAGGTTCAGCAGAGTCAATGGGAATAAATGGCAATTATGAGCTTTTTAGTTGGTCTCCCTCCTGAATTTGAGACTACGAAGTCTCCGATACTTTCAAGTTCTAAGATTTCTTCTTTACATGATGTTTTTAGTAGGATACTTCACACAGAGAGAACTCCACCTATTTAATACAATAGTGCTCTTGTCAGCCAAAATCATGAGTTTTGACGTTCTTATTACAGAGGTGGTGGTAAAGGAGGAGGATCCAATTATTTAGAGCCTCGAGCACTGGAGTCATGAGTGATTGTATGCCATTATTGTCATAAGCCAGGCCATATGAAGAAGGATTGCAAAAAGCTTCATAATAAAAATCAGAAAGCTCACTTTGCTTATGTGGCAACCAGTACTGATGCATCTGAGAAATCAATTCTTACCTCTACAGATGAATTTGCCAAGTTATCTCAGTACCAGAAATCATTGAAATCTTTATCTACTCTAGTTACTACCATTGCAGATACAGGTAAATCCAATGCATGTCTTATTTCCAACTCCTCCAAATGGGTCATTGATTTTGGTGCCACAAATCATATGATAGGTAATTCTAGCCTCTTTTCTACTTTTCAGTCGCATAAATCCATCTCTAATGTCACCTTAGATGATGGGTCATCATCTTCTGTTCTTGGATCTGGCACAATTACTCCTACCCCCTTGCTTCCTTTGACATCTGTTCCTCATTTACCTCAGTTATCTTTCAATTTGATTTCTGTAAGCTAAATTACTCGCACTCTTAATTACTGCATCTCATTCTTTCCTGATCATTGCTTATTTCAAGATCTTATGACGAAGAAGATTATTGGTAAAGGACATGAGTCAGGAGGCCTCTACATTCTTAACACCCATTTACCTAGATCTATGGCCTACTCTAGAGTTACATCCCCTTTTCAGGCACATTATCGGTTGGGACATCCATATCTTCCTTTGCTTAAGAAGTTGTGTCCTCAGTTTAATAGGTTATCTTCCTTAGATTGTGAGTCGTGTCAGTTTGCTAAACATAATCATCTTAGTTCGAGTCCAAGAGTCAATAAAAGAGCAAATTTTCCTTTTAAGTTAGTTCATTCTGATGTTTGGAGTCCTTATCCAGTTCAGTCTAAAATTTGATTTAAATACTTTGTAACTTTTGTTGATGAATATTCTCGTATGACTTGGTTATATTTAATGAAAAGTCGTTCAAAATTGTTTACTCACTTCTGTGCTTTTTTGTGCTGAGGTTAAAACACAATTTAATGTTTCTGTCCACACATTGTGAAGTGATAATGCAAAAGAATATTTGTCAGTTTCTTTTCAAAATTATATGATTCAAAATGGCATCCTTCACTAAACATCTTATGTTGATACCTCATCATAAAATGGACTAGTAGAGCAAAAGAATAGACATCTCCTTGAAACAACAAGAGCTCTGTTCTAAATGAAAGTTCTTAAAACTTTTTGGGCTGATGCAATTTCAATAGCATGTTTTTTGATTAATTGCATGCCTTCCTCTGTTCTTTATAATGAGACTCCTTACAGTATTCTCTTTCCTACTAAATCAATGTTTCCTATCAAACCTAGGATATTTGGTAGTATTTGTTTTGTTTGCGATATTCGTCCACATGTCACTAAATTAGACCCCAAATCATTAAAGTGTATCTTTTTTGGATATTCTCGTTTGAAAAAAGGGTATCGATGTTATTGTCCTGATCTTAATAAGTACCTTGTATCCTATGATGTCACTTTTTTGGAAGAAATACCATATTGCTCATCTTCTGCTTTAGCACATCAGGGGGAGGATGATGATTTATTAGTCTACACTATCACATCCTCTGAACCAATTCCTGACTCGGCTCCCATCAGGCCCCCAAATCATCAGGTCTATTCTAGAAGATAGCACCCTCCTGATCCATGTCCTGCACCAACTCCTCCATCATCAGACCTTGTTTCAAGTGATGATCTTCCTATTGCTTTGCGCAAAGGTAAGTGCCAATGTACTTATCCTATTTCCTCTTTTGTTTTTCATCATCACTTGTCACCCTCTTCTTGTTCCTTTGTTGCATCTCTTGATTCCATCACTATTCCTAAAACTATTCATGAAGCCTTATCTCATTCTGGATGACATAATGCAATGCTGGAGGAAATGAGTACTTTGGATGACAATGTACTTGGACCTTGGTTGATTTACCTCTAGGGAAACAAGTTATTGGTTGCAAATGGTTGTTCACAGTTAAGGTGAATCCTGATAGGTCCGTTGCTCGCTTAAAGGCCCATTTTATTGCTAAAGGCTATACTCAGACCTACGAAGTGGATTATTTTGACACTCTTTCTCCAGTTGCTAAACTAACATCTGTCAGATTGTTCATTTCTATGGCAGCTACTCATAATTAGCCTTTGTATCAACTTGATATCAAGAATGCTTTTCTCCATGGCGATCTCCATTAGGAAGTTTATCTGGAGCAACCTCCAGGGTTTGTTGCTCAAGGGGAGTCTGAAAAAGTTTATTGTCTTCACATATCTTTGTATGGTTTAAAACAGAATCCTCGAGCTTGGTTTGGCAATTTTAGTCAGGCAGTTGAGAAGTTTGGGATGTGGAAGTGTAAGTCTAACCATTCAGTCTTTTACAGACAGTCTGAAGCTGAGGTTATTTTGCTAGTTATGTATATTGATGACACTGTTATTACTGGAAGCGATAGTGTGAGAATCTCATCTCTAAAGTCCTTTCTTCATACTCAATTTCACACTAAAGACTTAGGGATACTAAAGTATTTTTTAGGTGTTGAAGTAACAAGGAGTAAGAAAGGTATTTTCCTATTTTAATGGAAATATGTGCTTGACTTGTTATCTAAAATAGGAAAATTGGGGGCAAAGCCTTTAAGTACTCTGATGATTCCTAATGTGTAACTTACAAAGGATGGTGAACTATTTGAAGATTCTGAGAAGTATAGAAGATTGGTTGGGAAGTTGAATTATCTCATTGTGACTCGTCTGGATATTGCATATTCTATGAGCATTGTGAGTCAATTTATGTCGGCACCAACTAGACAGCTTTAGAACAAATTTTGTGTTACTTGAAAGGGGCCCCTAGACGTGGTATCTTGTATGTGAATCATGGACACACTTATATTGAGTGCTTCTCAGATGCCGATTAGGCAGATTTAAAGATTGATAGAAGATCTACATCAGGCTATTGTGTCTTTGTTGGAGGAAATTTGGTTTCATGGAAGAGTAAAAAGCAAAATGTTGTATCATGCTCAAGTGCTAATTCAAAATATCGGGCCATGGCACATTCTGTATGTGAGATTATATGGATATGTTAACTCTTAATTGAGGTGGGTCTCAAGATTATGGAACCAGCAAAGTTATGGTGTGATAACTAAGTTGCTCTTCATATTGCTTCTAATCCTGTTTTCCATGAACGAACAAAATATATTGAGATCGACTGCCACTTCGTTTGGGAGAAACTACAGCAAGGTTTGATCTCCACAGGATATGTGAAGACAAGAGAACAATTATGAGATCTCTTCACTAAAGCTTTAAATGAGACTCGAGTTGATTATCTTTGTAACAAGTTGGGCATGATTAATATCTATACTCCAGTTTGAGGGGGAGTGTTACATAATATAATATCCTAATTAGATAATCCCCTAATTAGTGGTAGCAAACATCCTAATTAGATAATTCTCTAATTAGTGGTTGTAAATATCCTAATTAGTATAGTTGCCGTATTAGCATTTCATCTTTGTATATAAATATGTAAAGCTTGTAGAAATAAAAAAATGAAATATACTCTCATATCTCTGTTTTTACAAAATCAATAGAAGACATTTCTATAAATCTATTAATTTAATGTATACAAGTCAACATGATATAATATTAACAAGTTTTTAAATCTATCAAAGGCTTCTTTACAATCTGAATTGAAGTCAAATGACACATCTTTTTGCAAAAGCCTATATAATGGTTGAGTTATCTTGGAAAAATCTTTGAAAAATCTCCTGTAAATTTTGCATCACCTAAAAAAGAGCATATGTCCCATATAGAGGTAGGATAAGGTAAATACTTGCAATATATAGAACATGTACATAGGTTAAGCCTTTCACACTCAAAATGTATACTTGCAAACACAACATAGCAACTTAATTACACAATTCAAACTAGCCGATTCATGAAAAATAATAATGACATGTTCTCCTCAATGGCTCATTCATTGTCACCACATTTCAATAAAAAGAACCAAGGGAGGAAAAATAGGAGCAAAAAATGATTATCAATTTAAGAAATATATTTAAAATTAGGAAAAAAATATTATTTACCTTATGTGATTTGACATAATATACTATAGATTTGAAAAATATACGATTTGCCCATTCTATTTTATTTTCGTTAAATTATATAGTCCTTATATTAAATTTTAAGGCATTTACCGTTAGTCAGAAAAAAATATTATCTTTTGCTTAGGGAGATACTAGTACAATATGTCAGATTTCAGGAGGGTACTAGTACAATAAATCAAACTTATAATAGGATATTAGTGCAATATATCAAACTTTCAAGGGGTAAATATTGAAATTTTTAAACCTCAAGGGGTACTAGTGTATCATGTCAAACCACAGAGGACAAATTATATAATTTTCAAATATCAGGAGAATATCAGTGTATTATGTCAAACCACAAAGGATAAATAGTACTTTTCCCTTAAAACAATTACATATCAACATGAAACAAACAAATAAGTTAGAGTGGAAATCAACCTCAATCTATCAAGACTTCCAGAAGATTGATTGTGTAACACCCTCCCTTATCATAAGGAGTATACTTCATAATATATAGAGAGTGCTGCAAACTGGGTAGATAAAACCTATGTAAATTAAAACTTTTTAACATATTGTCATACTTAGCATCCTCATCTGATTAGGCATATATATATATATATATATATATATATATCTATCTATCTGGCTAGGTAACATATATCACCTCAAGGTGATACTAAACCTTGTTTACCTATTTGATATCAATATATATCCTTATGCTAGCTTAGGCATATCAAGTCCTTTGTGACACTACACCTATATAATAGGAATAATCCTATTAAATAAGCAAAATGTCATGGACGAACTAAATAAAACTGGTCCAAATTAAAATTTTTCATTTAATAACTTAAATTATTAATTCATAACCAAATAGACATACGAATTCAATTATCCTAATTATACCATCTTATTATGTAAATATATTATACGTGATCATAACTACCAAAAATAACAGTTTGTGGCTTACCAAACCTTACATTCAATTATTTTTCTATATACATTATCAAAATATAACATATATCTTAACGATATACAAAACATGCCTATTAAACCTATATGTATGATCATAAATAAAATACAAAAATAATATGTCTCTAACCTATAAACTGGGCCTAATGCGTCTCTTATGGTATGGGCTTGTACTTTCTCTATCAACTTCACAGTCTACTATTTATAAGCTCCAGTTCCTGCGTAGAGAAAACTCACGCTAAGCCATTTCTAACTTAGTAGTATATATATGCATTTAAGTTTTCTCATGCAATCACATAAATGCATAGTATAATATATCATGGCATAAATTAAATAAATAAATATATATGATTTAGAAAATAACATATTAATCTCATACAACAAAATTTGTGTTCCATTATTATACCATTTTATTTATTTATTTGTCTATCTATTTATTTATTTTATTATGACATAAATTATATATATCCAAGCATATGTAATAGATAAAGGTTAAATATACCAACTCATCTCATATTATCACATTTTATCACCTTTCTTATCTTCTTCTTTAGATCATTTATTACATTTCCACATATTATCCTATTTTAAAAATTAATCTTCATCTATCATTTTAATTCAATTAGTTTCCACATATCATTTTAATTTAATTATTTTAATTTAATTATTTCCTCTAAATTAATTTAATTTAATTTCTTGAAATCCTATTGCATATAAATATTAAAGTTTTAAATACAATCGCAAGGATGCAACATGGCAGATAGTTCATAATATGATTCACAGTAATTCAAATATATATTGTAAGAGAATAAAGATATCAATATGCAGTGTTATCAATTTCAACGATAATATAATACAATTATTAATTTAATTTACTATATTAAATACTTACAACTCATATCATGTCAAATACAAATAAATAATTAAATTCACATTATACTATACATTTTTTCTTTTTATTTAATTCTTATATCTTTTAATTAATTTTCATATTCCTTTTGAAATTAATTAATCCAAATCTCATTCACAGACTGTCCGGATACGAGGTGTGAAGTAGAGTCTTGACTGAATATTACTATAACCATGTCTAACTAGGGTCAGGGGCACTCGTAGAGCTCAGCCACCCTACCCCTAAATCGTATTAATATCAATACCGTAATCTCCTTGAATAGTGCATCATCTATCCTAAGTTAGTCATCAAGTAGAGAAATGAACAATTAAGCTTATTACTTATTTATTTCTTTTATATATATATATATATTAATTTGCCACAATCATTGTTCATTTTACATTTATGACGATAATATGATATATGAAATCACATGATATTTCATTATATATAACCATTTAAATAATATTGGCATACTCAACCATCCTACTTGCTAAAATCTCAAGGCAAAGGCGCTCGTGGAGCTCAACTAATCTGCCCATAAATTGTATCAATATCGGTACCATAATCCCCCTAAATAGTACACCATATATCATAAGTTTGTTATCAAGTAGAGAAATAGACAGTTAAGGTTACTACTTATTTATTTCTTTTATATATATATTAATTTACCGCAATCGTTATTCACTTTACATTTATAACGATAATATGATTTAAAGATATGAAATCACATGATATTTCATTATATATAACTACTTAAATAATGTTGACATACTTTAATTAATTTCCATACATCAAAGTCAACAAAATATTTATTATATTACCATAATTAATAATATTTTTACTATTCCAATTCGTGTCAAATACATATATCATACACCACTATCAAACTTTACTCTTTATTATTGTAATTATTCAATAACCAACCATTAATAATTATTACATATTTAATCAATCTTCTACTAATCCATATTGAAAAATATATTATAATACATATTTCACATTCATGCTCTTTAACACTCTTTTACAACCTTTTATGACCAATTTTATATATTTTATCAATCAATTATTAATCCATATTTCTAAATATACTATAATATGTAACTTTATTATTTAAGCACTAATTTCATTCCATTTAATTCTTAACATAGTTAGCATGTTATAACAATTACACCATATTGTAGCAACAATTCGCTGTTCATGACACATTTTAAAAATATTTTATCACAACTCTTTAACATTTTATTTATCATATTTTACACGCCACATATATTTCTCACCCATTTATTTTTCCTAACATATCATTTTATCATTTTGACAACCATTTCATATTTTCATATTTTAATATATTATTTAAGGATGCAAATTAGTCAATTAACACATAAATATGCAATAAGGGCAAACTAAAATGCATATATGCACAAACCTTAATGGAGCTTTTTTGAAAATCTAGTTTTGTTGCTCCTTCACTTATCGAGGACCTAATTTGAAGATATAATTGACCAATATAACATTAGAATACTTATTCTTAATTTGGTTTAAATAAACAACTAAAATTTTGCCTAAGTCACAATATGATCTTTCAGGACTTTTGACCTAATATTTTTGTATTTGTTTGTAGAGAATGCATTTTGTTATTGTTCCATCTTTAAACATTGTTCATTGTCTTATTAATTTTATTTTTTTTAGATGATGAAAGCGTCTCAAAGCAAGAGAACAAACATTACTGACAAAGATTTTTATGTTTCTACTTTATTTGGTAGAACGAACTCATCCCTTTCAACATTGGTGTTTATTTTCCTTTCCTTTTTTAGGGTTTGTATCTTAATTTTAATAAATTTATTGTTAAAACTCAACCAGGAATTTGAGACTAAGAGAAAGACAATTTTCAAAAGTTTCTCAATTGCATTTGAAATTCGTGAAGAGCAATTGACTTTTGCCCAAGGACTTGAATTGGAAATTAGAGCAAAATTTCTTCAAGTTAGTCTTGGTATGAAATTTTATACTGCACAGATAAAAAAAATAAATTATTTGATTATGAAGATTTTAACAAGTTTGATTTGAGTTGAAATTTTAGGAAATTATTCACTCTGCCTAATCATAAGTTACACCATTGCACTTTATTTTGCTTCACAATCATAATAATTTATAAATAATTATTGTTTCTCTTTTTTATTAGATTTCTAATTTTAGATGCTACTAGTAAAAAGGAGTTAACAAAATGAAGCTAAAATAGTCATCAAATTTAATATCTTGCATTTTTCTCTCCTGTTACTATACTAGAGATAGAAAAAGGGTGAAAAAGGAACTAGAACTGCTCCAGATGTGGCAATATGTAATGTCCACAAGTAGGGCTTGGTAGTAAACAAGAATATATGGCATGAAAAGAGTATATGATTTTAATTCAAGATGATACACATGAGTTATAAGAAGAATTAATGGTAAATTGATGATGTAATAGAAGTATTTTGGGGTTTATATGAGGAATATGAAAGGTATAAAGTTGGACTTGGGTCTCGGGCTTCAAAATGAGTTGAAAGAATGAAGAAAAATGAAAAATTAAAAGTGTCACGCTCATTACTAGGAGAGTTATAGTCGTGACCATCAAAATGACTTGTTTTTGCGCATTTTAAAGGGGTCACACTAATGACTAAATGGGTCACGACCGTGACTGACCTGTTATAAATACCCCAACTCCGTTTTTCTTCATTCTATTCTGCTCTCAAAGCCTCCAAACCCTAACCCTCAAACATCAAACTCAGAAATACCCTCATCCCACCATATTCCATGAGATTTCCAACCTAAAATCACAAGATTTAACATCAAATAGTAAGATGGAGCAAGGATTTGACTGATTCATTAAGAAAGAAGAAAGAGATATTAAGAGAAAGTGGGATTTGTATGGAGCTCGGGTTCTCTAACAAAATCAGTGTCATTTTCTTTCTTCCATGGGTAAGATTTCATATTTTCTCCCATCTTTAAATAAGTTTATGGTTAATTGATGACTTACACCCGAAATGGGTAGAAACCTATTTGTAAATGGGTATGTAAGAGATGAACCCTTTGGGTATCCTTAAGGAAAATCTCCCTTTGAGCTATATTGAGATGTTAAACATGTTTTAAAGAAAGATTTAAGAAGATAGAACCTAGATTGAAGATATTAAGTTAGGGTTTTGATGTTATATGGCTTTATGTAGCTATATAAGATTTGTCTTGATAAGATATGATTATGTTCATGTTTAGGAGATGCCTCGGAAGGTGAAGTACCCACTAAAGAGGGCTAGGCAAGCTTGAAAGTTTAGATTTGAGTTACTTCATAGGAGGTAAGTACACATAGCATCTTAACTTGCTAAAATATCATGACTTTGTGTTAGATGGCATAATTGTGTGCTAAATGATATTTGGATACACAGTGGCATTCTAAATAACATTTATGAAAAATAATTGACAATGATTTAGATAAATGGCATGTGAAAATTAAGTAATGACTTAGAAAATGCATTAATGAGATAAGAAACATGTAACTACTTAAGTGAGTCTCAAAAATCCAAAAACGGTGATTATAGGTTTGGAATAGAAAATAAGGCTTTAATGAATGAAGTAACTCTTGGTTGTATGATTAGGGTACTTAATGCTAAAAGATCCATTAGACTTGAAAGACAGAATTAGTAAGCCTCTGAAGGAGGTATATGAGTTAAACTATGATATGATGGAATGTTGACATATAAGGGTATAAAAACGGAGATAGTTAAATTATCAATGTGACAAGTGTGCAAATATATAAACCTAGCTACAAAATAGGCTTTGGCATATTAAAGGCATGACTTATTGAATGTAATTAATGAATGAAAATGAATTATTAATGAACATGTAAAAGGTATTTGAGCTTCATGGAAAGCCTATACCTTGAAATGGGAAGTCAATTATAATTTTGATAATGGTATGTTTGTGCATGTTTGAAAGGCTATTAGCCAAAAGTAGTGCATATGATGAGCTTGTTGCCTATATTGAATCTAATAAGCTTGTAGGTACACAAGCATAAGTATGGCACTTAAAATGTTTGGAAAAGACAGCTCAAGAGGTAAGCCCTTCACTTGTGAATGTCTTATGACAAATTTTAGGATTGATCTATTGTATGTAGATTTGAATTATGAGCTCAATAACTTATATGGTTATGTTGGCATGCATATGCCCTATAAATTGACATTGAATGTTGATAGGATTGGCTATATTTGGCTAGCCATAGAGCCTTGCATTTTGTATATGTTTGAATTGTGATGTTTAAAGCTAAGAATGGGGTGAAAACCTAGTGTCACAACCAGAGTTACGCCCGTGACTAATGATGAAAAAAGGGACATAATGGTTCACTACCAATGTCATGGCTATGACTAATAGAGTCATGCCCATGACTCTATGTTACATAAAAAATTATGTGATTTTATGATTTAAAAACATGATTATAGTATGCACAAAACGTCTATCGCAAATGTGTGATGAAATACAGTGTATACACATGATATTGACCATGCATGTGCTTTGAATATATTGAGTAATGATATACAAATTAAATGTAGGAACAATTTATGGGAATAATCGGTTATCAATCTCAATTGCCAATCTTAATCTTAAAGCTCAATTCCCTAAGAGTCTAGCTTTAAGAATTTAAGCATAATTCCCTGACGGTCAATACTTTTACTTATAACTAGGGAAAAAGGCTCAATTTCTTGAGGGTCAATGCCTTAAGGATTGAAGCTCAATTACCTAAGGGTCCAACTTCCTCCTATAACCCGTATATGCTAGAGCCTCCGAGAGGTCAATGAGTTAAATGGCAACTAGTATATGTTAATGCCTCCAAGAAGTCAATGTAATGACCGACGAACAACATAAACATAAAAGATATTGAACTATGGATTGAAAAAGAAATAAGAATCCAACTAGTCTATGTGATACGAAATGGAAAGGCTAGATAAAGGAATATGTATATGCCTTATATGGTTTGATATCCTCATCGATTTGATACTCGTGACGTGTATGATTGACTATGTTGAGTTGAGCTAGATTAACACTATACTCATATTATTTTATAGACACATTAGTGTGTTCATAACTAGACTACATGAATGTGAATTGCCATCAAAGTATACCATGAGTTTCTATGCCTTGAGTTAATATGATTGTGTGTGATCATTTCTATGTTTGTGTACCACTAAGCTATGAGTAGCTTAGCATGCTTTTTTATGCACATAGGTCTTAGAGCCAGTGGATAGTAGATGTAGCAGTTGACAGAAGAGAAGCTAGAGCCTATGCATAGGAGACCGTGTAGGCCAGATTTAGGCCAGACTCATACATAGCATGCATTTATTTTAGCATTTATATAAGGGAATGTAATTAATCATGTTTAAAAACTATGTGTGTGTAATATTGACTTACATAGATTTAGTCATGATGCATGAGCTGAGGGTGTAATGCTCACTAGTTAGAGTCTAGTTAGAATAATATGTAAGTGAGATATCTAGAAATTTTGTGAAAGAAATTAAGAATAAAATTTAGTAAATGATCAAATTAGAAATTAAAATAAATTGAATTTGAAATATTAACATTGTTAATTGGATTAAATTAGACCACATAATTAAATTTCAAAAAGACCAGTAGGACTAGATTTATATAAAAATATGGAAATAATAAAAATAATAGATAATAGATAAATAAGTTAAAAAATAATAAATAAAAATAAGAAAAGAAAAGAAAAAGAATGGTAGCAAAAAAAAAAGAGATAAAAAACTGTACATAGGAGTAACTAGGTCTGGAAAATTCCATTTGGTCCTATAAATACCATCAAGTTTCTACACATCTCTTCAATTTTCTCTCCACTCTTCTTCCTTCTCTCACTCAACAGCCCTTTCTTCCCTCTCCTCTCTCAAGATTTGCATCAAAATTCACTCTAAACTAATTAGTTCTTGGTAAATAATCTCTTCTCCATTGTTATTGGGTTGTTTAGAGTTATTAGATTTCTGTTGTAGCAGCTTGTTGTTGATGACTATAGAGATTGATTTTGAAGATGTGTTAAGCATTAAAGTTGTAGATTTATGTTTTAAGTTTATGGCTATATAATTAATTTTGCAAGATGTAGTATGTAGAAAAAGATAAGTAAAATTTATTAAAACTGGTTCCTGGCGAGGTATCAATGGGATGCCATATCTTTTTGGCTTATTTGGATCATCTTAAGGGCAGAATTAATGGAAGCTCAAATATAAAAGTTGTAGCTCTATATGTTTTCTAGTTTTCCACCAAATTTCGTGTAAATTCCTATTGTTTAGGCTGAGTTATAGCGAAATGAATCTTGACTGTACTTTGATTGAGCTGCTTCCTTGTACCTACACAGCCTTAGCCATTTCATACTCGATTTTGAATTCTTTAAAGACCAAACTAGGTAAGTCCATATACATAAAAGTTTTAGAGATATGTCTTAGGTACATGCTGGTGAAAATATCACATTAAAGTGTTATGTATTTTTATGATTTATGATCAAAGGAAAGGATACTAGTTAGGTAGTTATTCTATGTTGGATCAGTCACTTTATTCCTATGAATTATGAACTTTAGAAGCCAAATTACTAAAAGTGGCATAAAAAATGTTCCAAATTGTCTTACCTAAGTGCTCACAAAGTTTCACAATAATATAATGTACATGATGAAAGATATGAATTTTAAAAAATGGCATATTAAAACTGCCTAAGAGTAGAAGATATAACAAAATTTGAAATTGCACAAAAAATTGTATAAAGCTCCAAAAATTATAGAATTTTAATATGTTATAGTATTATTTGTTACTTTAATGAGGAATAAGAATCATAGAGACTAGATGTATATAGAATAAGTTAACTTTATCATAATCAACCTCAAGCTTTATTAGATGAGCAAAACATGTTGATACCACAAGAAAAGAAAAAATATCATCTCATTAGTAAAGAGCCATGAATATATTGTTAAGTTCTCCAGCTTACTCATGTTTATGATCATCAAGAAAATGGAAACTCTAATTATATACATAATATGCATCTTCATACTTCAATACTATAGGTTGAGGATCATCATCAATACTAGCTTCTCAAAATCTTCAACGGTAGCATCAAGATTCATTTATTTGCTAAACACTAATTTGGCGTGTGTTCAGCTGCTCCTATTTATATTAACATGTTCAAGTTAAGCGACACAGTGGTTGACCCACTAACCTGCAGTGAATTTGTATTACAAAAGTGAATAATTAGTTAATTAATTCAATGTGTATATGTTATAAAAGTTAATTAATGATTTGATTGAAGGGTGTGGTTGAGAGATGTGAGGTAACAACTTGGGACATTGGTTCACCCTCACCTTCAGGCAATGGAAACAAAACTTCAATATTTCTCCTACTTTTCTCCATAATTTTGTTGCAAATAACTTGAGGTTTAACTATTCGTTTTATAGAATTTTGATTTTGAATCATATCTATTACAAATCCTTCAACATATGTTCATAACAAATTAATTAAAATGACTCATAATTAAGTATTTTTCATTTTGACCAATTCTTACGTATACGAGCATATTATGGAGCGAACAATAAAGTGACATATACTCAAGTATTTACATCAAATTCTATTATTTATTTGATTCATAAAAAAGTTTCATTATGTATATAATAATTAGCAGAACCTAACTTTGAAGAAACTAAATTAATAAAGTATTAATGCTAACACAAAAAATAGTAGAAAAAAGAGAAGTCATATATGTAAAGAAAAAAGAAATTGAGAAACACATATATGATCATATCTCTTTTTACATTCTAGTTTAGTAAGAGTTTAAAAAAAAAAGCTAAAAAACACAAATCTTATATTGGATGAAGAGAGGAAACTAAAAAGACATTGATACAATTGTTGAACCCCAAATCAAATTTCAAATTTAGGGAGTAATTGAGAAGGACAAAAAAAAGTACAAACTTACCTTTGTTGCTGCTAGTAATTGTCATTGGAAGCGTCAATAGCAATAGTATTTTGCGATGGTGATGGGATTGAGAAGTAATGACTTAGAAACAGAAAGAGAAAGGGTAGGCAAAAGCGACGGCAATGGGATAGAGAGGTGGCAGCAAATAGATGAAGATAAAATTGGACATGCAGAGTATATGTTTTTTTTATAAAAAAACGACGTCATTTTGCTCCTTAGCTAAAAAGGAGGTGCATTTTTGGGAGTTCATTGTCCTAACTACAGTGAACTCCCACCATTTTTAATATATAGAAAGATTGTATATTGGATGGTTGTAAAAACCGGCCCAACCAGTTCAATCGGAAAAATAGAAACTAAATCTCTAACCAAACTATTTTTAACACTAAAATTTTGAGTGAAACAGCTCGATTTCAAACTGGCAATTCGGCCATATTAATCGGAAACCCGTCAACTTGGACCGAATTGAATAGTTTTATTGGGTCACTTGATTTTATATATATAAAAAAAATTTTATTTACTAAATTCAGTTCAATCTAGCTAATTCAACCAACTTAACTACAAAAAAAAAATGACTCAAAGCCCTTAAATTAGCCACAAAACAGTCAATTTTATTGAAATAGAGTTGTATTTATAATCTCAAACCACTACAATGGGTAGAGAACGATGTACTTAACTTTAACTTCACTTTCTTTATTTATAGTATGGTTAGTGGTACTTCAAGTTGTTTTTTTACTAATGTGGAATAAGAGATAAATAGCCTTACAAAAATTCAAAGTCAAAAGTACAAGCAATATATTTTCCTTTTGAATTAATAGATGTAAACGACTTGAGTAAATGAAATTTGTCTTCTTATATTCAAATATGACTCCATATAATTAAAATACCCAAATCGATCAACATTACTTATTTTTAATATAAATTGATAGTTTTTTTAATATTTTTTTTCTAATTTTATGATATTACTTTTCTTTTTTTAATATGATATTTTTTAACTCGTTGTACTTTTTAAGCAATGAGTTACCTTTATATTTGGGTTATTTTCATTTGCTTTATTCTTTTATACCTTTATAACTTTTAATGAAATAAAATAGGTTTTTTTTTTCAATTAAATGTACAATTTGATATTAAAATAATCAGATTTCTAACCAAAAAATTAAAAATTTAAAGTTAAAAATTTGGATAATCTCTTTTTTTTTTTTTGGAAAAAGAAATGCTAACCATTTTATTTTAATTTATTTTTTCAACAACTAGAATATACTAAAAATAATTAAATATGAAGTTAATTACTAAATATAGTTAAATTTATAAGAATTGACATTTTATTGAATATATGAGTATAAATATTATTCTTTTAAACATATTATTGTGTATATAATGTTTTATAAAGATTATTTTTATACTTTATTACATATTAAACATGTTAAATATTTTATTTCTAAAAAAATTTCATATAGTACGATTCAATTCCAATTCAACTTAAATTCTTAATCTATTATTTTCACTAGGTGATTGGTCGGGCCAAGCTTGATAACCTTGGTACATTGTATGAAAAAGTATAAGAAAAAGTGATGTAACATTTCTTAGCTTAAAATTTATAATATCTCTCTCATTTCCTCATTGAAAAAGAAAAACAAAGTTAAATTACAAAAATTTTTTTTTACTTTACACTTTATCTTAGTTATAAGTCATTTTTTTTAAAATTTAAATTTAATTATATATTTTTTAGATTTTGTAACAAATTTTTCTTTAGATAGATTGAACTTCTCTCGGAGCCTATATAACAATGGTGTGAAAATACATTAAAAATATAAAAAAATGACTTTGAAAATACAGTGAAACTGATATGAAAAAAATTGTTACGTGGACATAAAAAAACAAAATATTACCGTTTTGAAAGCTATATTTTTTGAAATAGATTAATAAATATCCTTCTCAAAATCATTATTTTTTTTAAAATAGATCAAGTTATAATATGATTTGTCTATTTTTTAATCAAACGGTGTCATTCTAGTTTGGGTGAGAGCAATAATTTGATGTGCAAAATTACGCTCTTTTGATTTCTATAACATGTGACAATTTTTTTTCATATAAGCTTCATTGTATTTTCCACATTATTATTTTATATTTTTAATGCCTTTTCACGTCATTGCCATTCAAACTTCGAGTGAGGTACAGTTTATTCGAGGCAAAATTTATTACAAAAACTAAAATACATATAATTAAACTTAATTTTTTTTAAGAATTAGCTAGAACTATAATAAAGTGTAAAGTTGTGTTAAAAATATTATTGGTACCAAAACTTATCATGTAGTTGCAAAAAACTTTGATTTGGTACCTATGTCACTTAGTTGCAAGTTGGATGAAAAATATTATAATAAATTCAAATTGTTGTAATTTGGTACCAAAATTTTTATAAATATTGTAAATTGATACCCAAATTAAAATTTTAGTAAAAGACTAACATGACATATTAACTGATATGTTATATTAACATGACATGTCAACATGCTTATATATTATCTTGTTTTATTAAAATTTTAATTTAGATACTAAATTATAATATTTATGAAAATTTTGATACTAAATTATAAAAAATTAAAATTTTGATAGCATCTTTCAATATGATAAGTTTTGGCACGTTTGCACAATTATCAGCAAAGTTTGCGAATTTTTTTTTTAAATTTAGAGGAAAAAAAAAAGGCAAGTTAAAAACGAAACAGGTTATCCTTCTCATCGAACTGCAACAGGGTTGAGCCACTTACTGTTTAGGCCAGAGGATAACATCAACAGGAAGAGTCTCTCCCAAATAAGTGCAAACAATAATTTAACTCGAGTGATTTTCTTTCTTCAACAGCCGATATGGGTAAAAACGTAGTATCTGATGAAGAAGGTAATAGTCGAATCTTCATTCTAACATATAAACCCTAAAATTTATTTTTCGATCTGAAGATTTACGTCCGAAATTTCATATATTGTCGCTTCCATCTGTTTTTCTTTTTCTGCAGATGAGGTCGTGTTCGAAGATGAGGAGAGGGAACCTGTTGAAGCTGATGCCATCGACGATGACGATGACGAAGAAGACGGTATGGGATTGCATTACGAAGCCTTTTTTATTCTTGGGTTGCTCTTTGATTTCTTGTTTTTTGGTGGATTGATTGATTGAGGTTTTGAGCTTATTCCCTGTCCGCATAATGGAAATCAGCTTTTTTGTTGTTGTGAATTTTATGTTTTATTTTCTAGTGAATGAGTTTTTTTTTTCCCCTTTTGGAGAAGAGAATGTTTGGAATTTTTTAGGTGATATTAATTTGGGTTAATTACATATTTGTTTCAAATTGATACTAAAACTTTTAATTATTGCAGATTGGTATTAAAAGTTTAAAAAATGTTGCAATCTGGTGCCTAAAGTTAATTTTCGGGGCCGGAATGTCAAATTGGCAATACCATATCATGTGAATTTTCACATCAGCATTTTTGCTACAAAGAATACCTGCAAAAACGATGTCGTTTAGTAATATTTAAAGATAAAAAAACCTCTAAGTTGGACTTCAAATTGCTAACGGTGTCGTTTTTATTGGTATTCTTAGTGGCAAAAAAACTGATGTAGAAGTTTATATGACGTGACATTGTCAATTTGACATTTCGGCATTGGAAATAGACTTAGGGTATTAGGTTGCAACATTTTTGAAAGTTTTGGTACTAATATGCAACAATTAAAAGTTTTGGTACCAATTTGTAACAAAGTGATAAGTGTTGTTACCATTCTTATAATTAACCCTATTTAATTTCAATTGAAGCAATCATTTTCGTTTGGCGTCCTTTCACACTGAAATGCATAATTTTGAAGTATATTTTGGGGTTAATTACATGAATGGTACCAAAACTTATCACTTTGTTAATTGTTACACATTGGTATCAAAACTTTTAATTGTTGCAGATTAGTACCAAAACTTTAAAAAATGTTGCAATCTGGTACCTGAAGTAAATTTCTGGTGCTAGAATGTCAAATTGGCAATGCTACATCATATAAACTTTCATGTCAGTTTTTTTTTTGCCACAAAGAATACATGCAAAAACGATGCCATTAGCGATTTGAAGTCTGATTTAGGGTTTTTTTTTTAATCTTTAAATATTACTAAATGGTGTCGTTTTTGCAAGTATTCTTTGTAGTTAAAAAAGCTGACGTGTAAGTTAATGTGTTTCGGCATTGTCAGTTTGATGTTTCGGCATCGGAAATTGATCATAGGTACCATATTGCAATGCTTTTGAAACTTTTGGTACCAATCTGTAACAATTAAAAGTATTGGTACCAATGTGTAATAGAGTGATAAGTTTTGGTACTATATTCTGTTTAATACGTTTATGTAGTAGTAGGACGAACAGAAGATGACTAATTTTCCTCGTTTAGCTTTGCTCTTGTGAAGTAGTGATCTTTGGTGAATTAGAATTCAATTATTTATGCTATGCCATTGTAATTTTCTTTTTCTTTTTTTTTTTTCAGAAGATTTCCTTTCCTACCAGGCTTTATTTTTCCTTCCTATTTTATTTGGGTATGTAATATAATTATGGTTTTGTGCAGAAGAAGGACAAGATGAATATGAGAAGGATGATTTTATTGTAGATGATGTGGAGGAAGAAGAATTTGGTGAAGAAGAAGAGAGAGCAGACAGTGATGAGGAAAGGCACAAGAAGAAAAAGAAAAAGAAAAAAAGGTGGGTTTTTCTTTGTCAATGATGTGAGTTACAGAGCTAGCAAAAAGGAAGGTTTACTTTTTTTTTTTTTAATAATTTTTTGGGGGGTGGTTTGTATATTGCAAGCCACTTATGCTTTAAACAAGTGGGGTTCTTGTTTCTAATGACGTACTCTTGACATTCCTAGAGAATCTGAAGATGTCCTTGATGAAGATGATTATGAGCTTCTTAGAGATAACAATGCTTTCCATCACCGACCAAAGGTTGTAGCTTGTCTTTCCTGTCTCTTTGATATCACCAATCAGTTCATTTCTTTGTATAATTATTAGAGTTCTCTGCTTCAAATTTGTTTCAGGATAACAAAAAATTTAAGCGGTTGAAAAAAGCTCAGAGGGATTCTGATGAGGATCACTTTGGGCTTTCTGATGACGAGTTTGATGGAAGCGGTAAAGGTGGACGAACAGCTGAGGAAAAACTTAAGCGCTCCTTGTTTGGCGATGATGAAGGTATATGTATACATATGGATTTCTGTATATATGTTTGTATAAAAACATGTGTACACACACGGACATACATGTACATACACGCAAATCTGAACTTACACAAATGCATATAATTGTTATTCTGTCTTAGAATTGTTATCCATTTTTTTAATTTTTCATTCAATGATTGCTAATTATTTACTATGATATAATAGGAGTACCGCTTGAGGATATTGCTGAAGAGGAGGAGCAAGCAGATGAGGAGGAGGATGGAGACATTGGGGAGGAGGATGAAATGGCAGACTTTATTGTGGATGAAGAAGTTGATGAGACTGGTGCTCCAGTGCGGTATAATTTTCATGGTCTATATTGCATACTTGCTGTTCCTACATGAGATTTGCCTTTATATTTGACATTCTCGTTTTACAGACGAAGGAAATTGAAGAGAAAGAAATCTAGGCAGGCACCGGGAGTTACATCATCTTCCTTATTGGAAGCTCAGGAACTATTTGGTGATGTTGATGAGCTCCTGCTGCGCCGCAAACATGAGTTAGAATCTAATGAATGGAAGGAAACAAGATTGGATAAAGAATTTGAACCAACTGTACTTTCTGAGAAATACATGACTGAGAAAGATGAGCAGATTAGGGTGACTGATATTCCGGAAAGAATGCAGGTTGTTTTCTATAATTTAAATTCTTATTCTATTTCACATTTCTTTCATCTGGTGGCTTTTGTTGCATAGCCTTAGTTGCATCTTATCATGTTCTATTTGCAGGTATCTGAGGACAGTACTGGTTCTCCTCCAACAGATGACCTCAGTATAAAAAATGAGAGCAATTGGATATTAAGTCAACTTGCTAGTGGCGTGGTGCCTTTGTTTTGCCAAAAAAGTGATGAGGGTTCTGAAGGAAACCAGGATGTGCCTTTAGACAGTAATGACATCATCCGTTTTTTGGAGTTACACCATGTGCAGAAGTTAGATGTTAGTACTTGCTGATTTATTGTCAAACCCCTCCATATTATGGCCTTTTTTCATCTTAGTTTATTCTTGTTATGTTCTGGCCTTTTAGATCCCCTTCATTGCTATGTATCGGAAAGAGGAATGTTCAAGCCTGTTGAAAGATCTTGAACAACTTGATGTTGATTATGAGGATCGTGATAAATCTGATAGAACAACTAGGTTCAAATGCCACAAGGTAATGGATTTACTGTGGGATTGAAAGTTTTATTATGCCTCTGCGTAATAGGTCTTGAATATATAGGAGGAGGATGGATATTTTATATAATCTCTAATTTGTTTTTGTGTTAGGTGCTATGGGCCATTCAGGACTTGGATAAAAAGTGGCTGCTCCTTCAAAAACGAAAGAATGCTCTTCATTCGTACTACAATAAACGATTTGAAGAAGAAGCTCGACGAATATATGATGAGACACGACTCAATTTAAATCAGCAGCTGTTTGGGTCAATTCTTCGTTCACTCAAGGGTGCAGAATCAGAAAGAGAGGTTGATGATGTTGATGCAAAGTTTAATTTGCATTTCCCCCCTGGCGAGATTGGCATAGATGAAGGACAATATAAGAGGCCCAAAAGGAAATCTCAATATAGCATCTGCAGCAAAGCTGGCCTATGGGAAGTTGCAAGCAAGTTTGGGCTTAGTGCTGAGACTCTTGGAATATACTTGTCCTTGATAGAAGTGGTGAGTTTGCATTTATTGGAGTTGATATTGTGCTTTTATGAGTATGTAACTCACTTGTTGTATTTCATTGAAGAGGAGGAATATATTGGAGAATGCAAAGGAAACACCGGAGGAGATAGCTTCAAACTTTACATGTGCAATGTTTGAAACTCCCCAAGCAGTTCTCAAGGGGGCCAGGCACATGGTATAATTTTTTGTTCTTCTTGTCTATATTTGCTAATACTAAGGTGTTAAGGTTTTCCTGCAATATGCACTGTCATCAGATCAAGTTGTGATGCTTATATTTTTTATACTTTCATAAAGTTTATTTTTGTACTGTTGAATTCTTCCAGGCTGCTGTTGAGATAAGTTGTGAGCCAAGTATAAGGAAACATGTCCGCAGTATCTATATGACAAATGCTGTGGTATCTACTAGTCCAACGGCAGATGGAAATCTTGCTATAGATTCTTTTCATCATTTTGCTGTTGTGAAGTGGTTGCGTGAAAAGCCTATGAACAGGTTTGAGGATGCTCAATGGCTTCTTATCCAAAAGGCTGAAGAAGAGAAGCTTATTCAAGTTACATTTAAACTTCCAGAAAAATATTTGAATAAGTTGATTAGCGAGTTTGAAGAAAATTATATTAGTGAAGGTGTTAGTAAATCCGCTCAGCTCTGGAACGAGCAAAGGCGGTTAATTCTTAAGGATGCCTTGCATAATTTTCTTTTACCTTCAATGGAGAAAGAAGCAAGATCCTTTTTGACAAGTAGAGCTAAAAACTGGTTGCGTTGGGAGTATGGAAATGCTTTGTGGAATAAAGTTTCTGTTGGTCCATATCAACGGAAAGAAAATGATGTTTCTTCAGATGATGAAGCTGCACCAAGGGTCATGGCCTGCTGTTGGGGCCCTGGGAAGCCAGCAACCACTTTTGTAATGTTAGATTCATCAGGAGAGGTGCTTGATGTACTTTATGCTGGGTCCCTCACATTGCGATCTCAAAACATCAACGACCAGCAAAATAAGAAACATGACCAGGAAAAAGTTTTGAAGTTCATGACTGAACACCAACCACATGTGGTTGTCCTAGGAGCTGTGAATTTGTCATGTACAAGGCTGAAGGAAGATATCTATGAGGTAATTATTGTCTAACTCATTTTTAATAATTCTCTGATTCTAATGAAAAGAAAATGCTCCTCTAATGCCACATATTATTGTTATTCTGTATGGAATTGTTGATGATCTGCTACATTGTTTAGAGCTTCTCATGTGGGACTCTGGGTATTTAAGAAACTTTTGTTTTAGTCTATAGCTTGAACGGTTCGTGGTTTTTGACACTTATTGTGTACTAGAGTTTTTAGCTCTATCAAAAAGTTGCATTGCAGCTTTAAAATACATCAATATATTTCTATCTTTAATATGTGCTTGAGGTTTACAATCTAGTTTCCCAGGGGTTTCTTATTAGTTCAGTCTTCCTGGTGCTTATTACTTTCACCCTCGTTTATCAGATCATTTTTAAGATGGTGGAAGAAAATCCTAGAGAAGTTGGACATGAGATGGATGAATTGAGCATTGTATATGGTGATGAGTCTTTGCCTCGCCTTTATGAAAATTCTAGGATTTCTTCTGACCAACTAGCTGGGCAGCCAGGTATTATGCCAGGTTACTGCTTTCTGTATTTTTGTCATGGGAGTGAAATGGATTGCAGTTAATTGTGTTCTGTTGTATGTTTATTAGGCATTGTTAGGCGAGCTGTTGCACTTGGACGTTATATACAAAATCCATTGGCAATGGTTGCTACTCTTTGTGGACCAGCAAGGGAGATTTTGTCTTGGAAGCTCAACCCTTTGGAGAACTTTCTCAACCCTGATGAGAAATATGCAATGATTGAACATGTTATGATAGATGTCACAAACCAGGTGGGCATTGACATCAACATGGCGTCTAATCATGAATGGTTATTTGCTCCTTTACAATTCATTTCTGGGCTTGGACCTAGAAAGGCAGCCTCTTTGCAGAGGTCATTGGTAAGAGCTGGAGCTATTTTCACCCGAAAAGATTTTCTGACAGTCCATGGACTTGGGAAAAAGGTGTTTGTAAATGCAGTTGGCTTTTTACGTGTCCGGCGTAGTGGGCTTGCTGCAAGCAGCAGCCAATTCATTGATTTGTTGGATGATACGAGGATACATCCCGAATCTTATGTTCTGGCACAGGAGATGGCTAAAGATGTTTATGAAATGGACAATGGTGATGCTAATGATGATGATGAGGCGGAGATGGCAATAGAGCATTTTAGAGACCGGCCTATTTTATTGAAAACCCTTGATCTTGATGTGTATCTCCGTGATAAGGACCGTGGAAATAAGAAGGAGACTTTTGAGGATATAAAAAGGGAATTGATCCAGGGCTTTCAGGACTGGCGTAAGCATTATAAAGAACCAACTCAGGATGAGGAGTTCTATATGATATCAGGTGAAACTGAGGATACCCTTGCTGAAGGAAGAATAGTACAGGCAACTGTTCGCAGGTTGCAAGGTGGAAAGGCAATATGTGCACTGGAATCTGGATTGACTGGGATCCTTGTGAAGGAAGACTATGCGGATGATTGGAGAGATATACCTGAGTTGTCTGACAGGCTGCATGAAGGCGATATACTCACTTGTAAGATCAAATCAATTCAAAAGAATCGGTATCAAGTGTTCCTGGTATGTAAGGAGAGTGAGTTAAGGAGCAACCGATATCTGCAAGTTGGCAATCTAGATCCATATTACCATGAAGATCGAAGCACTTTGCAGACTGCGCAAGAAAAGGCTCGGAAAGAGAAGGAGCTTGCTAAGAAACACTTTAAACCTAGGATGATTGTTCATCCTCGATTTCAGAATATAGCAGCTGATGAAGCCATGGAGGTATCTTGTTCACTCTTCTTGATTATACTGCAATATAGTTACTAGTTTGGTAGATTGAATTGAAATTTATATTTGGTCTGAAATTTAAAAATTTTCTTAAAGATTATGCAGCAGGCATATAGCTTAGCCCATAGGTATGGACTTTATTCTTTTATTTGGTTTAGTTTAGAGCCTTGACGAGTTTCATGGTCATTGTTCTCACAATGCGAAGAGTGTGTTACAACCTGTGTGAGACTTTTTCTTGTTGAACACAAGAAAAGGTTAATGGACTTCAAGTAGACTTTGAGGAGCTAACTTCCTTCCACTTCTGACCATGTTTTCAATCAAATAAAATTTATTAAATATTAGAAATAGATATCTGAAAAAGGCATTCCAAGTGCATGAAGTCCCACTTTGCAAGTATCAGGGGCGTCTAGTGCTATGAAATCCTGCTAAGCTGGCTTGAATATTTAGATTGCTGCATATTGTTATTGTTATTGTTATCACTATTGCTGCTGTTGTTGTTTGCTTTTGGGCCCTGTATTGCATTTTAACCAAGAGCAGATAGAAACACTAATTGCTTGATTTTATCACATTTTGTTTTATCATGACTTCTTCAAAAACCTCTCCATTTTAGTGAGAGTGATTCGGAGAAAGAAATATGAGATATATTATTACAATATTGGTTGGCATTGAGTTTGTTCCTTCTATTATATATTTATTTACTTTTCATAATTCTGTTTTCATATCTCTATCAAATGATCCATTGAGTTCATCCATCTTTTACCTAATGCTTTATGCGTCCTTGTGTGTGTGTGTGTATTTATTTGTAAGTGCAAATGAAAATAATTCCTTTGCGTGTGATCTAACATACGAAGTATATATAAACTCCAGCATAATCTCTAGAGTGTGTAAATGACATTTGCCTTGGTTCATCATGTTTGTCAAGTCTGTATATTAGGAATTTGAAGCTATAGTTATTTGATAACTTTTCTCTTTTCTGTAACAATGAAGTTAATCATTTCTGTGACTACCCTTATTTACAATGAAACAATGAAAGATATGAGTGTTTTGGGTTTTCAAGGGTATATGTATTTAGTTCATGTAAAATCCTGCCATATTTCATATGATTTTATTTATTATGAAAAGAATTTCTTAATTAAAGAAGTGCTAAATTGCGGTAATAGTGAGTTCACCAAACACGTGCATTGGTCAGATAGAATTCAGTTGAGGTGAGTCCTTTCATTTTCAAATGCAATGTCAGTGTCTGTTTGGCATTGAGATTAAAATTACTAATTTAGAAGAAAATCCTTTGGAAGCTATTGCAGAAGGCAGCTTGGAACTGTTTTTGAAGTTTTTTCTTTTAAATTTTTGAATAATGTTAAATCTGCAATAATTTTATATTTATTTGCCAGCAATAGCTACAGAAGTATGAAAATGGAATTTAAGAAATTAGATAAAATATATGGGGTACTGCAGCTGTTCCATTTAAACCAATTCTCTTTATTAATGACCTACTTTATCTTCTTCTTTGAGGTTGACCCATGTTAATATGGTGAGCGTGATTCGTTATAACCTATTTTATTCAACTTGTTGAGGTTTTGTTTCTGCGGCAAGTGTATTGTGTTATGACTTGAGGGCCATAGGTTTAGTCCATAACGTTGCTTGTGTGGAAGTTGTCCACATTTACCCTCTCTCTTCAAAACTTGTGTGGAGAAGAATCAAGTATAACTTGAATTTGCCACTTCAACTAATGGAATACTTAATAAAAAAATGTGAATTGCTTCTTTTATATGAGTTATGTGAAAGTTATTATTTGGACCTCACAATGAATGTAGGGATAACCTATTTTTGGTTTCTCAGAAATTTCTTGCTCCTGAGGTATGTTGTTCAATGTTCAACTCACTAAGGGGATGTTTGGGATTACTATTAAGGGTCTTAAAAGCAAGTTTTAATTTTTTTTTATTTAATTGACTGATTTTTTTTAATTTTTTATAGACTGATTTTTCAAACCTGCTTTTGGAAAAAACATCTATTTTTGAAAAAATATCTATTTACTTGTTTCTACCAAAAACAGTTTTCAAAACTAAAAAAAAATTAAAAATGCAAATTTTTTTCCCAAAAACTATGTTTCCAAATGCAATGCCAAATGGGGCCTAAATCACTATCCAGTGGATGCTGGACTTGACTTTTTTGTACGCTTGTGATGAAATCTTTTTTATTTAATATCTTTCCACAATCAATATTAGTTTTAGCTCTGAGCTTGGATCAGTTCGGTGTTCTGTACATCATAGTTTGGGAAGCTCAGTTTGGTGCTCCTAAATATGTAATGTAATTAAATTGGATTTTTTCTTTTATAAGAATGTAGCGAAAGAATAATATTTTGCTGAATCACAAATAATGCTGATGAATCATGGATATTATCTGGTATTTTGGATTAGAATTGTGATGTACTATTTCTTGAGCAGGGTTTTGCTTTCATTAATGGTAGTTATCTTCATCAAAGTTTTTTACTGTGCGTCCCATGATTGATTTTTTTTTTTTAAATTCTGAATGCCCCTTCTTAATTACTGTTATTGCTCTTACCCGTTACAGTTCTTATCTGACAAGGATCCTGGGGAAAGCATCATTCGACCTAGTTCTCGTGGGCCATCTTACTTGACTTTAACTCTCAAAGTCTATGATGGGGTTTATGCACACAAGGACATTGTTGAAGGTGGAAAGGAGCACAAAGACATTACAAGTTTACTTAGGATTGGGAAGACACTGAAAATTGGGGAGGATACGTTTGAGGATTTGGATGAGGTTAGTCTCCATTGTCATGACACAATCTTTGCATATGGTTAGTTCGAATTGGTGAAATACTGGAATCTATAAAAATCATTCAACAGGCTCTGGAAGGAATTCCGGGGGGGCCCTATGAAAATTTAGAAACCCGACATTTTGCTAGAGAAAAGGATCTTGATATAACTATGCTTCCCTGCCTTGTAGGTAATGGATCGTTATGTTGATCCCTTGGTGGCTCATCTGAAGGCAATGCTAAGTTATCGCAAGTTCAGAAGAGGAACAAAAAGTGAAGTTGATGAGCAACTAGGGATTGAGAAAGCAGACTATCCTATGAGAATAGTTTATTCTTTTGGGATTTCTCATGAACATCCTGGCACATTCATTCTGACATATATTAGGAGCACAAATCCACATCATGAGTATGTTGGTCTCTATCCCAAGGGATTCAAGTTTCGCAAAAGGATGTTTGAGGACATAGATCGTCTTGTAGCATACTTTCAGAGGCACATTGATGACCCTGTGCATGAAATGGCACCATCGATTAGATCAGTTGCTGCCATGGTGCCAATGCGAAGCCCTGCAACTGGAGGTTCTTCAGGAGCATCTGCTGGTAGTGGCTGGGGTGGTTCAGCAAATGATGCTGGCTGGAGAGGCCAGTCTTTTGACAGAGATCGATCTTCTGGGCATAGTTCCAGGACTGGTACAGCTTTTGAAACCCCAACACCTCCCACCTTCCTGATGCTCACACATGCCTGTCCACTCACACGCATCTTTATTTCCTTTTTCCTCATCTAAATATGTACAGCATTTTTTTTATTAGAGGTCACATAAACTCCTTATTGTCCCCCCTCCCCTTGACCTCCAGCTTAGCAGTTTTGACTGATGGTGCTTGCATTAGGTTTTCATTTGTATATTATTTGATAGGCTTTTTTTTTTCCTGACAAGAGGTCACAATATATGCTGATATAAACCATGCCTAAATGCCTTCCCCCTCAGGTTTTTCTACCTGTGCATTCATACCAGATCATTCATCCATTTTATTGTTTGCTGCACTATATTCTTTATGTGACCCAGGGTTGGAGAAGATTGCAACTATAATACTTGGTGTTCGCTTACAAATGAATTTAATACTTGACAACTATTTTCTTCTCTTTTTTGTATTCCTTATTCTCTACTCTCATATCTTTCTGCAAAAATGATTTTGCTTATTATTTTCTGTAATATTGGTTCAAGGGGTCTGCTCTTTTCCTTTGTCGATTTTGGAATTCTGTGTTTCGCTTTTCTGTGATTGTTTGCTCTTGATGAAAATTTAAACGCCCATTCAAAAATCAGTATTACGTATGCAAGTAGTTTTACTTTATTTGATTGGTACTGTGAAATTTGTCAAATGAATTCTTGTTGGATTTGAGACTTCTATGCCTGCTTTAGGTCACTTTGATAAGAGTTTTTTTACCTCCTCTTCTCTCTCTCTCTCTGCCTACCTGCTTTACAATATTTTGGATCTAGTTTCTAATAAATCTAACCAAGTTCTGTAACTTGTGTTTCTGATATGTGGTTTTACAGGCCGGAATGATTATAGAAATGGCAGTAGTCGAGATGGTCATCAGAGTGGCTTACCAAGGCCATATGGTGGGCGAGGACATGGTCGCAGCTCTTATAACAGCCGAGGAAATAGCAGTGGCAATGACAAGCAGGATTCAAGTTATGATAATTCAAGATGGGATTCGGCTGCCAAGGATGGTGGAGGTTGGGGCAGTTTCCCTGGTGCTAAAGTACAAAATTCACCAGGCAGGGAAGCTTTTCCTGGCGGCTGGGGAACTGGTGGAAGTGGCAGTGGTAGTGACTGGGGGCAGGCTACTGGTAGTGGCTCCGGCAATGGGAATTCTGGGTGGGGTAGTGGCTTCAAGGGAGGTTCTTCTCAATCACAAGGTGATAATGGATGGTCTGGTGGAGGTGGTTGGTGAAGTGACAGGTACCTCTCCTATTTCCCTATTTGGTCATTTGAGTATGAGCTGGTAAATCAAGGGATATATAGTAACAGTGAATTTCTGGCTGCTGTAGTATAGGATGTAATAAAATATGGCCTATGCTTGGTGGGAAGGCCATGTTATCCGAATTTTCGTTAACAGTACTGTCAGCCTCTATTTTCAGATGGGCAAAAAAACAAAAAAAAAATGATGGCTTTTTTTTGTTGTTTTTTTTGGGGGCAGTAGAAGCATAACTAGGAGTAGCAGGCAGAGTGGATGACATGAACCCTATCGAATGTTTTTAAATCCGGATAGACCAGCTGCACCAGTTTAACCGCGACTCATGGCTGATGTGGTCTGGTTCAATATAAAAGCCTGTACAATAATAAAATTGGATTGAACTGAAAAAGTTGGATAAACTGGCAACTCTGATCTAACCGGTCAGAATTTGATTCCTATGAAATTATCCCCGTTTGTGAGAAAAAAAATCCAAGAGAGAAAGAAAATCAATATCTGTTGGAACTTGTCCTTCCATTGCAATCAATCCAAAGCTTTTAAACATCCAAAAGAAACAAAATTGTATTAGAACTTTTCATTTTACTATTTGTTAATGACTTCAATCTATGAAATATTGACTTGATCTAAATTAGTTGCAAAATAACAGACTTGATCTGAAACCATTTTCTTAACAACACAACTAATTTTTTATAAGTTATTTTTGACTTAATTGAAATTCATTGCAAAATTAAAATTATTTCGATTTAGTTTGCTAATTAAATAATAATTAATAATTTCAAATCTTAAGCAAACAATTGCATTAATTGTTAAATTAACCAAATTCATTAAATTTTGCTTACCTATATGAATTTATTTATTTATTAAAATTATCATCCAATCATTAGAGAATAATGATTTATATTATAACTAAAGATTAGTGTAAATTTTGAGGGTGACCTAATTCCAAAAAATTTTGTTAATTATTGGTCAATTACCAATTCTTGCCACTCTTTTCGCAGGACCATCTACCGTATGTGGTTAAGTCATTCATTGCCAAGTCATTGCCCTTTATATTTTAGAAAATTTTCAAAAATGTCAAAAAAAACACCTTAAATATTACAAAAATTCTACACCTTAAATTTTTTTTTTTCAAAAATACACAAAAAAAAAAGCTTAAAATATTATAGAAATACCTACATTTAAAAATCAATTTAAAATATATCCAAAATATATCCAAAATTTACTATTAGAGATCTATTAAAGGGTTACCCAAATTTACTTGATATCTATTAGACATTTACCAAATATTTACCTGAAGTTTATCTTACATCTACCATCACGAATGTCTATTGAAAGTATACCAAATATTTACTGGAGATCTACTTAAGGATTGCTCTACATCTATCAAAAGTTTACCAACAACTACCAGAGATCTAGATTCATCTAAAATTTACCAGATATCTACTAAACATTTTCCAAAGATCTACCTGAGATTTACCCTATATCTAGTGAATTTCTCAATTATAATTTATTTGAGATCTACTCAAAATTTATCTAAAATTTACCAGAGATTTACTATACATTAACTAAAGATCTATCCAAGTTTTATATAAAATTTATTAGAAATCTACCAAATATTCACCAAAAATTTACCCGGAGTATACCGTACACCCAATCAATCTTTCAACTATAAATAATCTTAACTAAATTAAGTAAATAATAATTAAAAATAAATAAAAGCATGCATGCATAAGTAAAGCCGGAGTCCATGTAAATTAATAAAATTCTTAATCTACATTTACGATAAGAAATTGTCTCCCTCTAGCTCCTCCTTTCTTCGTCCTCTTCATCTCCTTTCCATCCCAATTTTAATTACTCTTCTTTTTCTTCTCCACCTTCCTCATTTCGGAAATTAAGGTGACCCAGGCAACTGATAATCATGATCGGGTTTTGTACCTCTTTTTCCACTTTTCTAACTTGGCAGGTTGTGAATAGAGAGAAATGAAGGAAGAAGATATCGTAATTGCCATTTTTGAAAACAAAAAATTAAAAAAAGAACAATAAAAATTGATAACAATTTAGGTAAAAATGAAAGAAAAAAACGAATATATTTCTGCATATAAAACTTAAAAACACGGCAGTTTATGAAAGTTTTTCTGCGTTTTATCCACATATATATATATATATATTTTTTTTTTTCCCATTTCATAGGTATATACAATAAATAAATAAATTATGATCCCATTTTTATGTATATGTATTTAATTTTTAAGAGACACCTTTGAATCTAATCAATGTTTTTTCTTACAAAAATTTTTAAACAGAAAATTCTAAATAACTAAGTCAGCCAACCTAACACGTTAGAGAACCTCGTTTTTTTCAGATATTCAGAGGACCTCGTTTTTTATAAAGCTTTTTGACTTGAGTAGATGCTGCTGCTTTTATATATTGTATTTAATATAATCATACCACCTACGTTTCTCATGACATCATCATAAAACTATTATTTTAATTTCTTCTAGAGCATTAACTTTTTTAATTGTTTATTCTCATAAATTTTTGAGAGAAATTTATATATTTTTTCTTTATAACATATTATAAAGAAAAAAAATCAATTAAAAGCGACCTTATAATTTCAATTCAAAATTCGTTGGATTCTTTAGGAATAGCCTAAGAGTGTTAAAATGGATCATGACACATAAATCCGACACGCGAAATACGTAAAATTAGCGGGTTAGTGTTAAATTTATACGTGTTCGTGTCATAAACATATTGACCTGTTTATGATACGGTTCAAACCGTGTCGTGTTTCGGGTTGACACGCGAACCCGTTACAATCCGTTTAATTTTTTTGTGTTGTGTCAGCCCAACCCGTTTACAACGCGTATAAATTTATTGAAATATTAAGAGTAATATTGTCATTTTATAAAAAATATATAAATATAATTTTCATATCGTATTATATCGTGTTAAATGATCCAAAAAGATATAATCGTGTCATGTCAAATGACCCAAAAAGTATAATCGTATTGTGTTGTGTCAAATGATCCAAAAAAAATATAATCGTGTCGTGTTGGTATCGGATTTTATAACCCAAATACGATCCAAAAGTTAAACGTGTTAAACGTGTTGTATTCGTGTGACCCGTTTAATTTTCGTATCATATTCGTGTCAACCCATTTAATAAATGGATCATATTCATATTAACCATAATCGTGTCACCCGAATGAATCGACACGACATACTAACCCGTTTTGGCACCCTTAGAATAGCCCTTCAAATTGCAATTTTTTTATTTTACTATTTAAATTTAATATCAATAACTCATAATGAGATCTCGATAACTAAATATTTGAAAATCGACAATTTTTCTTTTGGCTATATTTGATACTAACATTGTGAATTATAAATTCTAGCGCTTATTAGAAGACATATAAGAAGATAAGATTCCTATTTATTTTTGTGGTTTAGTCTATTGTATTAATATCTTTTTGATCTTCGAAGTTTATACAATAAGCTCCTTTCATTTTATCACATTCCAATGTCATTCGAACATAAAATTTAATGAAAATAGAAAATATAATAGAATAATATATTAGTTTGGTTCATTTCTAATAAAATTGTGTTCAAGTTTCCATAAGGATAAAAAAAAAAAAATGAAAAACAGAAATGACTGATGATATAATTTTTGAATCTCATAATAGTGCTAGTATAATAGATTAAATCTCATAAGTAGTAATTTTCTTTAGATTCTTTTAGACATTAATTAAGACTATTTTATTATTTCTCCACGATCTAAATTAAGATCTTTCTAATAAAATAACTAACGAAAGAATATATAAGATAAAATAAACGACATGACTGGTTCAATAGGCAAGGATTAAGAAGGCGCCATTTATTATTATTATAAACAAAATTTTTAAAATTATTCAAAATTTATTTTTCTTGCTTTTTGAGTTACAAAATCACTAATTAAAGTTTTATATTCAAGTTTATAAAATAATGCTTTTTCAACAGACAATATAGCTAGATTACTCAATCTTTCTCGTGACATTGTTGAAATTACAATAACAGGAGTAGTTAAGAATATTCTACAGGCTATCTATGCATTCTGAAATAATTTACTTTTTCCATGAAATTTAATATTTCTAAGTAGTATTTTTATTTCCATAGTTATAATTTCCTTTAAAATTTTAATTCAAAAAATAAATCTAAACCATCAATATTAGATAGCATGTCATATTTCAAAAGTTTTCAAAATTTAAATAATTTTTCTTCAAATTATGATCCTCAAGCAATTTTAATCTTTTTATATTGTAAAAGAAATCAAAATTATTTTCATATATTTTAAATTATTCAAAACTATTTTGGAGTGAAGAAATAGCATGATCGACTAAATATGTGAAATATTTAATTCTACAATATTTTTCAGTAAACAATTTCATTTTCTCATTTTCATTTTCATCAAGTTGTTCTTTCTCTTTATTATGTGTTTTTCACCAAAATTTGGTTTTATATTCATTTGGGCCTAATTAACCATTTGACATTCTTTCTTTGTTTTTTTTTTTTTTTCTATAGAATCATTGGACATCAAACTTTCCTTTCCTTTTTTTTTTAAATTAAAATTATAACTTTCCTTTATTAAAATCCTATAATTAATAATACTTTCTTTTTATACAATTAATACTCTA
The DNA here is from genome assembly GCA_949630135.1 of Balakata baccata. Lineage (NCBI taxonomy): Eukaryota > Viridiplantae > Streptophyta > Magnoliopsida > Malpighiales > Euphorbiaceae > Balakata > Balakata baccata. Next base: position 1,840 of record CATIWF010091843.1, on the reverse strand, counting down.
ATAAACTTAAAGGATTTAAAACTTATATAATTAATAGAAAAAAAAAATGGGGGGCTCTTAAAAATATAACTCATGTATATATTGTGAAAATGCAAGGGAACTGTGCAAGGGAACTGCATGAATCACACACAAAGGAAAATCAAGGAAAATTTAAGAAATAAATTAAATATGAAAAATTAAAGATTTATTTATTTTTTGATATGTTTTTTTTATTAGAGAATTCAATAAGCCTTAAACTACAGAATAGGGGTAGCTATACCATTGTATTCACCGTAAAAAGTATTAAAATTTCATCAATATTAATGGACGATGTTGATAAGACTTAAACTCGAAACTTCTATCGTCTATTTTCACAAGTGAAAATATCAACAAGCCACTCTTAATTGATATTAATGTATTTTTTTTATTATAAGTAAGATGTAGAAACATGTTGGATCATTTTTTAGTTTTTTTTTTCTGATTTTTTAAAAATATTCGTTCATCTTTTACCAATGAAGAGAAGAAGATCCATCACCACTTCCAGTAATTAATAAGTATATTTAGTCTATTAAAAATACAATATATACAATGTTATGATATGAAGTGAAAATATGTAATGTGTAAAATAAATAAAGACATATATAATAAAAAAAATGGAACTCATCTAATTATTTTATATAAGACATAAAAAAAAAAAAACACTAGTGAAACTTGGTAGAAACAGTTTCAAATATTGTAATAACAAACTGCAATGTTAAATCTTCTTTTAAAAATAACAAAGCAGTGACCCTCATGCTTTTGTAAGACTACGATAAGCACAAACCCATAGAAGAAAATGAAACAACAGAGAGATATAAAGATAGGCAAGAGGTAGGGGAGAAGAAGAAAAGAAGGGGCTTGGATTTTATATGCCATCATGCCACCTTATTCATTTTATAGCTGTATGTTTTTCTGGAAGCAGACTTCAAAACTCCATAAATTGAAAGCTATGAAAGAATTAATCAACCATGCTGCAGCAACAGAGAGTATCATCAACATTTGCTCCTCAGATGCATTAGAATGTCATTAAGTCAATCAGATAATTAGTGTGTTGTGAAATTACTAGAGCTGATCTTTGAGCGGTTTATGAAGGTATTAAACTTGCTCTCTTTGAATATTAAAAAACTTCTTGTGGAATCAGATAATAAGTGTGTTTTAGAGATGATTCAAGGTAACTGGAGCATTTTAGTTAATTGCCACTCTCTCATTCATGCTCTTAAGGATTTGCCTAAAGAGTTTAAAGACATAAAAATCTGTCATATCTACCAGGATGCTAACTTTGCGGCAGACATAAAAATAATTGTAATTGAACATTTGAACTAATTAATTAAAATTACATCCTTTGAAATAGATAGAGGTGTCCCAAAATATACTAAGAAAGGGGGAGTTGAATTGGTGATTAATTAAAAATTTAAGGTTTTAGAACAAAGACAATTGCTTAGGCAATTTTGGATAGGAGAAGACAATCACAAAATAAAAAATTTTAAAAAATAAATAAGAGACACATGAATTTTACAGTGATTCGGATATTAATTAACCTTCATCTATAGACACCTTCATGTGATTAGGCAATATTGGTTTGTTGTGCACCATAGGATCTGTTAGGGATAGATAAATCATATCTCTTGCTACAATCACCTTCTCACTTCACGATTAATAGGAAGTCTGTGTTAGAGATTGCCCAATCGCCTTAAGCACTTAGTGTACACATTCATAAAAACATTCTTTCATTATATTAGTATTCATTTGCATATGAATTGATATAGATCTTAAACTGATTAATGAAAGTCCATGATATGAAACATAGCATGAAGGAAATCAT